>SMOI01000249.1:9862-46733 GCA_008000375.1 Poteriospumella lacustris
TCGTCGTCGTCGTCGTCGTCGTCGTCGTCGTCGTCGTCGTCGTCGTCGTCGTCGTCGTCGTCGTCGTCGTCGTCGTCGTCGTCGTCGTCGTCTTCGGTGGCGACGCCATCGTCGTCGTCGACGAGCTGTTGCAGCTCGTCCACTACGCGGGCAAATGCGTCTCGTGAGAGGCGGCCGCGGGAATCGGCCGCCCGCGAGGCGCACCGCAGCACGTCGCTCTCGCGCAGGGCGCCGGCCGCCAGTAGGTCCTGCACGTCGGCCCAGTCCAGCAGCTCGCGCGCGGAGACACTGCGGCCGCTGCGATCGTCCGACGCCGCGCTGAGCTCGCGAAAGATCTCGTCGAGGTCGCTGCGGCGCTGCTCCTCCTCGTCGTCGTCGTCGTCCTCCGCGTCGTCGTCGCCGTCGCGATCGTCGTCGTCGGCGGCGGCTGTCGCGGCGTCGGACGCGTCTGTCACGAGCACGTCGTCCAACGGCAACGGACCCAGCTCCTCGAGCAACAGCCGCATGTTGTACAGGCGCGACGCCTGTGGGTCCTCGTGCACGCGCAGCACGCCGCACGTCACCCGCCGCCCCGCGGCGAAGTCGGTGCGCAGCAGCTGCCGCGCGAAGTCGTCGCGCATGCCGCCGGGCGGCTGCAGGTGGGCGGGCAGGTCATCGCGGCCGATGAGCCCGGAGACCGCGAGCGGCCCCAGCGACGTCACCTCGACCAGCACGCCCTGCGGCAGCACCTCGCGCACGGTGCCCGTCACCGTGTCGCCCGCCAGCACCGTCGTTAGCTGGCGCTGCAGTCGTCGCGATCGCCGTCGCTCTCTGCCCACCTCGCGCGTCCGGATAAAGGAGGCTGCCACAGCCTCACGGGTGACTTTGGGGTCGGTGGTGAAGGACACGCGCCTTCGAACAGTCAACGGTGAGGCGAGTGGTGGCGCTGGCTGCGGCGGAGACGTACCCGGCGTTTTTGAAGACCTCTTTCACGTAGACCACCACGCGCGATCCCTTCTCCATCAGTGGGCCTTGGCCCGACAGACGCCGCGACGTCGACAGCAAGTCGCGAGGAACGTCCGCCTTCCGCAGGAGGCCGCTGACCTCCGCGACGACGCCGCCCTTCGCCCTGCGAAACACGTTGGCGGCGACGAAGGCGGCCTGCGGGGTGGAGTGGACTACTCTGCCCTCGAGGCGCTGGCCTGTTTTCAAGTTGTTCAGCAGGAAGGCGCCCACGGGCACGTCCTTCAGCCCCATGACTGCGCTTCGACGTTTCGGGTGCCGACTGACCGCGTCGGGGCTCGGCGACACGGCGTCTTTTCCCTGAGAGCGCGGTCTCGATTCAGAAGGAAGCGTTAAACGCAGTCCGCGAGCATCATCTGCGACGACAATCGCCTTCACAACGCTTCCAGCGACCAGGGCCATGCGCTCAACAGCGGTCAGCTGCGCCGTCGCCATCCACGCCTTCGCCGTCTCCTCTCCCTTCGCCACCTGTCGCAAATCGTTTGTGACCAACACAGGGGACAAAATGATGGCAGGTTGTTTACCTTTAGCTGTATCCGTGGACTGTCGAAGCCACCTCCAACATCATCGACGACGGCTGTCACCAGGTCCCCGGCTTTGATCAACATAGCCAGCTGAGAGCGAGTCGCCACGCGCGGCAAAGATTTAAATGGTGCATTTGAATTGATGAGAAACCGTGGGAACGTGAAAGCATTCGCAAAGGCGATCACCAACAACAAGAACGCACACGGCTTCCAGTTTGACATTGGTCAGAGGCTGTGGTCTCCACTTCCGCCAGTGATAGGTTCAGCTGGGCAACTGGTAAGCTCCCTTCTGACGTCTCAGTGAAAGTGAATGCAGTTGTAGCAGCCACCTCGTTGGCTGTAGCGTCGATGATAAAAGTCTGATTGTCGACCGAGACGGTGACGGTGATCTCGCTCGGTGGCAGGTGGCAGCCCCCGCCGCAGCAGAGAGCAGCGTCGTCGTCGCCATGTCGTCGTCGTCGTCGCCATGACCTTGCGACGGACGCACGTTGAAGGCTATGTTTGGAGGTATTCTCTAGATTCGCCGCCAAAGACGCCGTCGAACCGCCGCCCCATTCGTTCGCCTCCCGCGTCGCCGTCGCGTCTCGCTGCCCAATGCGGCCGCTAAGACCGAGCGAAATGCCTGGCCTGCTATCGCTCTGTCCTCACACTGCTCTACCCTGCTCGGACACATCGTGCGATTGTATTGTATTTGCGTATTGCGCTCAAGTATCTCCGAAATGAGCGACTCCTCCGAACAGCGCGACGATGCGTCGACCGAACACAAGAAGACAGACCTTGTCATTCCCGAGGGCAAGCCCAAGTCCGGCCGGGTGTGGAAAGTGAAACAGACATATCGCTCGTCGACGCAACATAGACAAGGTGTGCTCAGCCATCTGTGCAAATCTTACGAAGAGCGAAAGCGCATCAAGGACCGAGAAAAGGAAATCAAGGCCTATGAGCGAGAGCTTAGAGGCCAAACCAACAAGAAGAAGGAGACGGAGCGTCTTCGTCGTGAACAGTTGGTTTTCAAGCGTCTAGAAAATGAGAATAAAGCAGCAGTCTATCAAGAGGTAAGTCGATCGTTGCTCATTGATTTTACTCGTCACTGAACTAAACTCTTGTGTTTTTGTAGATCAAACCAGAGAAGCTGAAGTCGCTCAGCAAGAAGCAGCTGCGACAGATTCGCAAGACATCTGTCAACAAGAACGGTCAAGTGGAGCTGGTCAGCCCTTGGGCCAAGAAGTAAACGATGCCACCATTGTCGAGAACGGATTTAAATGGTCTCGGCCGCTGTATATAGATGAGCATAGTTCCCCATTCTGTAACATTTTTGATTTCTATGACCTTCTTGCCATGAGTTTCTGGTTATCTGTGCGATGAAGCGAGTTTCGCCAACAAGTCGATGAGGACGTCTCGCATACTGCGTTGTTCAGTCAAACTCTTCACGTACACGGATAACACAGAACACCTTAGCAGATGGTCAATTGACGAATGTTACAAAGGAGGAGGGGCGAAACGATGCAACAACTATGTACAGAAACCAAGAAACACGATCACTCGTTTACCGCGGCTTTACTTCTTGGCCCAAGGGCTGACCAGCTCCACTTGACCGTTCTTGTTGACAGATGTCTTGCGAATCTGTCGCAGCTGCTTCTTGCTGAGCGACTTCAGCTTCTCTGGTTTGATCTACAAAAACACAAGAGTTTAGTTCAGTGACGAGTAAAATCAATGAGCAACGATCGACTTACCTCTTGATAGACTGCTGCTTTATTCTCATTTTCTAGACGCTTGAAAACCAACTGTTCACGACGAAGACGCTCCGTCTCCTTCTTCTTGTTGGTTTGGCCTCTAAGCTCTCGCTCATAGGCCTTGATTTCCTTTTCTCGGTCCTTGATGCGCTTTCGCTCTTCGTAAGATTTGCACAGATGGCTGAGCACACCTTGTCTATGTTGCGTCGACGAGCGATATGTCTGTTTCACTTTCCACACCCGGCCGGACTTGGGCTTGCCCTCGGGAATGACAAGGTCTGTCTTCTTGTGTTCGGTCGACGCATCGTCGCGCTGTTCGGAGGAGTCGCTCATTTCGGAGATACTTGAGCGCAATACGCAAATACAATACAATCGCACGATGTGTCCGAGCAGGGTAGAGCAGTGTGAGGACAGAGCGATAGCAGGCCAGGCATTTCGCTCGGTCTTAGCGGCCGCATTGGGCAGCGAGACGCGACGGCGACGCGGGAGGCGAACGAATGGGGCGGCGGTTCGACGGCGTCTTTGGCGGCGAATCTAGAGAATACCTCCAAACATAGCCTTCAACGTGCGTCCGTCGCAAGGTCATGGCGACGACGACGACGACATGGCGACGACGACGCTGCTCTCTGCTGCGGCGGGGGCTGCCACCTGCCACCGAGCGAGATCACCGTCACCGTCTCGGTCGACAATCAGACTTTTATCATCGACGCTACAGCCAACGAGGTGGCTGCTACAACTCCATACATCCGACTGAACCTATCGCAGGCGGAAGTGGAGACCAACACACAGCACTTCCGATCAGACCGATTGGAGTTTTGCGCTGCACAGGCCGCCCGATTGACTCTGTAAAAATAAATATGTCTCATCGTGCGTAGGGTTACAAACGTGTCAGCTCATGCGCCTGGCCCAGAAGCACAGAAACGGCTGTATCTGTTCGCAGAATGCGATTTCCGATGTCGTAAGTTCGGAATCCTCGAGCTACAAATGCATCAACTTCGCTCGGAATCCAGCCGCCTTCCGGCCCAACTGCTACAACTACTCGTCGAGGCTTGTTTGTCGGCGACGCAGTGACTTGCTGCATGAGGCCTCGGAAGGACGTGCGACTGGACTGCGCCTCGAAGCTAACGTCTGAATAAGGCGGATGTGCAATAATTCGAATGATCTCTTCGTGTTGATTGGTGTCGTATGCAGCCAATATGTTGGAATACTGCAAGAAGCGATTGAGGCTCTTCTCGATCAGCAATTCTGGCAGATGGCAGTCAACGCAGCACTGCATCAGACCATTTGATAGAAGCGCGCGTCGGTCTTTGTCTTCACAAACTAATCGGGACCCAAAATATGCCCTCTCTACTCGTTCAGCACCGAGTAGTACCAGACGATCCACACCCAGCGTGGCAATGACAGGAAGAAGCTGGGTCAGTCGTGAAGGTCTCGGAATGGCAAGGAGCAGGTCCACTCGACATCTTTCAACGGTAGACCACTGCTCTCTGTTGCCCAAGTCGATCCACAAGTTGTCCGTCGAAGAAAGCCCGTCGCCATTTGGAATTTGAACCTCGCAGTCTTCACAAAGTCCCTCGTTGACCACACCGCAACGCAGACGATCGCCTGCACTCAGCTTCAAAATCTAGACATTGTGCAATTCGGATCATGACCACTCAAAACATTCCACAAGGAAGCAAATGAACCAACCTCCTTTATGTGTTGGAAGCGGAAATCGGGCGCCGACAAGCAAACTTTGGATCTGCCATCTGTCGAGTCTTCAAAGACCTCCGTCGGCTCGAAGAGTATTCTGTTGAGGAATCGCTTCGATGACGTTGAGTACTGCGGATGGAACCGCATCATCGAATGAGTCGTCGAACTTCTTAAATAGCATTGGGCAGAAAGTGCGAGCATTAGTATCCCTAGTAAGCCACTGCTGATAACAGAACAGTGACGGTGCATACACTCTCCTTGCGAGTGCAGTCTACAGTAGAATAAACCTCGCTGAGGATCCGTTGAAAAGCAATTTCGAATCAAGGGTAGTTCTTCATGAAGTTCCTCATCACATTACTCTCACCTTCACTTGTTATAACTGCTTTGAAGTCATGAAATGAGAGAGCATTCAAGCCTGCTTCCGGTTGCTTTGCGCTTTGCGTGGTGGTGTCGTCGTCGTCATGGATGGTGCTCATCGTCGTGTCTATCCATTTTTTTCAGGTGAGTCTCTCCCGCCATCCTCCAGTCGGTGCGTTCGCGTGATGCACTCACTTCGCAGCTCTTCGCATCAGACGCTGCCGATCGAAAGGTGGATCTATTCCATATTGCAAGCAACGCTTGGAAGAAAGACAAAGAAGCACATCGGATCAGTGTATTCTGCTTTCCCTCCGTGAAGCTGATGAAGAGCCACCACCTGCTGTTTCTTCTTGTTGCTGGGGTGTTGCTGCAAGTCGGTGTGGCTTTTCAAGCACTTAGATCTGCTCTGAAGCCACATCGAGCGAAGCAGTCTATTCTTTTCGATGGTGCTACTGAAGTACCTTGGCTTGGTGCGAAGAAGATCTCGCAGGGGAGCTCCGGCTTGGCGACGATTCTGTCGAGTGAACAGATCTCGAAGATTCTTCCCCATCGTTATCCCTTCCTCCTCGTCGACCGTGTGGTCGAATTTGAGCCAGGAAAGCGAGCGGTTGGGTTGAAGTGTGTTACTGCTAATGAGCCGCAGTTTACTGGACATTTTCCCGACCGCCCTGTGATGCCAGGAGTTTTAATGTTGGAAGCAATGGCGCAACTTGGTAAGTCGGTGCATTGACGAGCACGGCAACTTTAACTGACCAAAATGACCTGAAAAATGATAGGAGGAATAATTGCTCTGTCGCCCCCTGTCAGCCCAGCACAGGAGGAGGGCGCTCCTACGAAGCAGCGCCTCTTCTTCTTCACTGGTGTCACGGGCGTTCGCTGGAAAAGTCCCGTGACGCCGGGTGATGTGTTGGTGATGGAGATGACTCTGAAAGACTTTGATGACCGTCTTGGCTTTGCGTCTATGACTGGCAAAGCCTATGTCGGAGGAAAGGTATGAATGGCATGCGTTGTCCGTGAGTCTGTGAAGTTGCTCATCGTTTGGTCTGCACAGGTTGCCGTCACCGTCGACGAATTCACGTTTGCCTTGGTCAAATAGACTTTAATATCCTATAGCCTCGTGAGCTGTCGCTTTACACGAAAAACTTTAACATCCTATAGCTGCGGAGCTATGACTTTGTGAGTTTCGGCGCATGGTCGGTCAGCATCAACATCGCCGATGTCGAGTGGGGTAGACGTCTTCTGCTCAGGTTTTTCTGCGGCTACATCTCACAGGAGTTCTGAACGTCCGCCGCCTTCAGCTTCTGCGGCTGAAAGATCAATCTGCGGGCGTAGTTACGCTGTTTGCGTCAAATCTGCTGCTGGCTGCCGCTGTCGCGGCTGTCGCTGCTGTCGCTGCTCCAAGATGCTGTCGCTGCTGTGTCGCTGGGTCGCTGCTGGTCCACGACGTCGTCGTCACCATGTCGTCGTCATCGTCACCGTGTCGCCGCCGTCGTCATCGCGCTGCTGCTTCCGACGCGTCAGAGCGTCAGCAGCGGAGCGGGCGGGTCGAGTTGGCTTCTTCGTCCGTGTTCTGGCGATGAACTGTCGGTGCCCAATGAACGAAGCCTTCGACATAACCTTGATATCACGGCAACCAAGCGGTGGGAGCTTCTTCGACTTCGTCGCGGCGGTTGGCGAGCAACCGGATTTGTTTGGGCGTCGCTTCCATGATAAGGCGCTCGGCCTGTCTCTTTGTCACCGTACAGCGAGTCTTTTGCAACAGTTATTCCTCTCATCTCAAGCCTGTACGACTCATGAGCACTAGTCAAGGCTTTCCCCGTGTCCTCTCGATCCAAAGCCACATTGTGCACGGCTTCGTTGGCAACAAGGCAGCCGCGTTCCCGTTGCAAACGATGGGTTTTGACATCGATTGCATCAACACAGTGACGCTCTCGAACCACCCCGCCTATGCGAACCGATGTCGTGGCGCGGGTTTGGAGACGCCGGTGCTGCAGGAGCTGCTGCGTGGACTGGAAGACAACGCGCTGCTGCGCTACGACTTGCTGCTGTCGGGCTACACGCGACAGAAGGAGCATCTGTTGGCCATCGCAGACGCTGTGGAGCACATCCGCGCCTCCGCTAACCCGGATCTGTTGTACATCTGCGACCCAGTGCTCGGGGACAACGGCAGGTGCGTTGCGTTGCCCCGCGCGCCGACCGACCGCCGATGACTAAACGTTGCGCACGCCTCTTCACAGCTACTACGTCCCGGAGGAGCTGCGCGACATTTATTTGTCGCGCATTCTGCCTCTCGCGACTGCGGTGACGCCGAACGTCTTCGAGACGCAAGTTCTCTGCGGAGCGGCGCAGCCGCCGACGACCGCGCAGCAGGCGATCGACGCCTGTCGCAGTCTGCACGCCCGCGGCCCGCAGATCGTGGTCCTCACGGGCATTCCCATCGCAAGCGCGGAGACGCCGCCCGTCGGAGGTGCATCAACCCCGACGCTGTCGGCCGTCGTCTCGTTCAGGCCCCGCGGCGCCGACGCGGCGCACGAGGAGGTCTACCAGGTGGAGCTGCCGCGCCTGCCCGGGGCGCTCTCCGGCTGCGGCGACCTCTTCGCGGCGCTCTTGACCCCGGGCATCTTCCGAACGATGCAAATGGACAGCAGCGCAGAGCGTGGTGCGTGTCTCGCGGCGTGCGTCGCGCAGGCGGCGCGAACGATGACGCAAGTGGTGGCCGACACGCTGCGCCACGGCGAGGTGGAGCTGCGGATCCTCGCCGCGCGGGACGCGTTCATTCGCCACGGCGACGTCGTGCGCGACACTGTCGCCAATTACTGTTTGCACCACGCGCCCAGCGACGAACACTACGCGTCGGCGAGAGCTGCGCACGGCGTGCACGACGAGTTGCGGTCGCTGGTGCAGCGCGTCAGTGTGCGGCGTCTGCGCCATCGACCCGCCGCGGAGGATCCAGCCGCAGCGCTGGCCTCTTTCCACGTCTCGCACCACACGTCGCTGCCGTCCGCGCCGATGGGACCGCTTCCGCTGCAGCCGCTGGGCGTCATTTTCGACATGGACGGCACGTTGACGCTGCCTGGCGCCATCGACTTCGCCGCCATGCGCCGCGAGCTGACGGCGATGCACCCGCCGCTGCCGCCACACTCGACGATGGACCTCGTCGCCTATCTCAACGGTCTGGGCGACGCCGCAGAGCAAGCGACGCTCTACGACGTCGTGCGGCGCTATGAACTGGCAGCCTGCGATGCACAGGCACTGCGGCCGCATCTGCACGAGCTGCTGCTGCTGCTGCGGCGCCACTGCCACATCCCGCTCGCCCTGTCGACGCGCAACTGCCAAGAGGCGACGGACGTCTTCCTCTACCAGCGCTACGATCTGCCCAGCGACGTCTTCGACTTCGTGCAGGTGCGCAACACGGTCGCAGTCGACGGACAGTGGGTCAACAAGCCGCACCCGTCGGTCGCCGAGGACGTCCTGCGGCGCTGGCAAGTGCTGCCCGCCTCGCTGGGCGTCGCCGACGGCGACCACGGCGAGGCGGAGAACCGTCGTCGCGTGGTCTTCGTGGGCGACAGCATGGACGACATGAAGTGCGGGCGCGGGGCCGGCTGCACCACCGTGCTCATCCGCACGCACGAGAACGAGCACTACCTGCGGTCGGCCGACTGCGTCGCGAACGTCGATTTCGTCGTGTCCGACCTCAACGACTTGGCGTTGCTGCTGGTGGGACGACCGCTGCACGTCCATTGACAGCGAAGTAGATCCCATAGACTCGTAGACCCCAGGTAAAGCATAGAATCGTATTTACAGCAATTACAAGAGCACGGCCGCAGCGAAGGGGCTTAGGACGACGGCGTCTCTGGTGCGGCCTTCTTTGGCTGCACATTCACAGTGATTGTCGGCCGATTTTCAAAGTACCACATGGCCCCAAAGCCGGCAAACGCCACGGCCCACGCTCCCAAGCGAAAGCCTTTGGGACTGCCCACGCCCCAGACGCGCTTCAACGTCTCCACCACTCCACCGTTGCTTTGTCCACTTCCGCCGGTCATGATCGAAGAGCAATTTTTATCGGTTGATGTTGTGTCACCGTCAGAAGAGTCTGACGTCTGTGACGATGGCCGAGGCTCCAGTTCCAAGCTCGGTGGCAGCGTGGCAGCGGCGAACGAAGGGTCGATCACGTACATATCTCTTATGGACCTCGCGAACAATGATCGATTTCATTCCACTAAGTTGTACTGTTCACATCCATTGTCTACATAAAGATATATATCAGTCATTTGCGTTAGGAAATGTACATCCGGTCAGTGGTGACTGGTGAGGGGGTGTGAGAGGTGGCGCCGCCGCCGCCGTGCCAGTGCCCAGTAGCGCGGCGCCGCGGGGTGGCCTGAGCAGTGCGAGCGCAGCGCCCTTCCATTCTGTACATTATGGCTCGCAACGTATCTACTACTAGTGGGTTATGGAACTTTCTTTGTGTACGGAGGACCGCCGCTCTACCTTCGACACTTCGTGCGACCGTTCAGCTCAGAACTTGGACGAAGTTCCGAGGCAAATAAGAAGTTTCCATCGCAGTAGGAGTGTGGACTTCATGGACACAAAGCAAATCACAGATACTTGTTCCAGTTATGCTCTCGAGCCTTGCTCCATTCCAATCGCGTTACCGACTTCCTAGCGCCGAGACACACCATGCCGCATGTTACGCTCCCACTATTCGCCTTGATCATAGCATGCCTTTGCCAAGCTGCTGTGCATGGTGTTGCAATGTCAGACTCACAAATGGCGCGCTATGCCTTCGAGCATGAGTGCGGCATCTGCATTGGCACGATGGGCGCCTACTTCGCAACGAGGGCTTCCTCCCTTGCGGAGGCTTGCCAGACGAAGTACTCCGAGGCTCTGTGTCTCTCATCCAGCTTCCCTGCGACCTTCTCGGCGACATTGAGAAGCTCACCCTCTGAGGAGGACCTGCGAGGCTACTGCGAAAGCATCGACCGGTGCACCGCGAACACTCGTCGCGCGTTGGCCTCCGCGGCGGAGCAGACAAGCGGCCTCGATGTTCGAGTTGTCCGAGGCTTGGGCAGTCGTGGATACGGCAGCGTGCGACTGTCGCTGATCACGGCGAGTGCTCCCTCCGCGGCGCTGGACCACATCACCATCGCCGCCTCGTCCGCCGCCAACTTCTCCCAGCCGCTGGTCAAGCCGTTCACCTACTCGGAGCCCTTCCAGCACCGGTGGACGGACAAGCACCTCTCCACCGTGGTGTTCTCCATGCTGCCCGGCGACGAGGCCCAGGACGCCGACGCGTACCGGCCGTCGCAGGGCGCGGCGGTTCGCTCGGCCTTCAGCGAGCCGCTCACGGCCACGGTGCAGGTGGGCGACGACACGTTGCAGTTGCGCCTCCCGGCGCAGGGCGCCGGCGTTCGCGGCATCATCTTCGCGGACCCGTGCATCAGCTCGGACTTCCTGTACTGCCTGTACGAGGTGGACTTCGACATCCACCGCAAGCTGTCCACCTTCCTCAACGTCGCCTTCGCCCACCCGAAGCGCGACGTGGACTTCTGGCAGATCCTCGGCGACAACTTCTACGACCTGGACGGCTCCGTGTCTCCGCGCTGGTTCAGCTCGCTCAACGCGGAGGTCAAGGCCGCCTTCTTCACCACCGTCCCCGGCAACCACGACATCTGGATCGACGCCGACCCGCGCTACTTCCGCAAGGACGACCAGCTGGGCCACGGCTTCATGCAGTACTACGGCCAGGACACCATCGCCGCCACGCACCACAACGCCTCGCAGGGCGCCGACGTGCCGTTCGACTTCTCCGTGGTGCCCGACGGGGTCGACGCGCACGCGCTGCCGCCCGCCGCCAACTTCTTCACGTACCACCAGCTGGGCAACTTGGCCTTCTTCGGCTACTCGGGTGCGCACTCCTTCGAGGACAACGCGGAGTCCTTCAGCGAGGCCTGTCTCTGGGCGCTGGAGCACGAGGACACCATCGACGCGATTCTGCTGCTGGGCCACTGGCACGCGGGCGGCAACGGCGCCTCGTTCGCGGCCGCGACGCCGCACACGTACAACGCGATGATGACGCTGCCGCACTGCCAGCCGCTGATGCACAAGGTGCGCTACTTCATGGGCCACCGCCACTGCAACATGATGACGCAGCGCCACGTGGGCTTCATGGTCGGCGCGCAGGGCATGTCCGACGCCAGCTCCTGCTACATCGTCTCGTACCTCGAGGGCGCCGAGGAGACCTTCCTCTCGAGTCTGTGGCGCCTGGGCTACGGCGCCGCCTGGCCCTTCTACAACTGGCTCTTCGGCCCGTCCGACACGCACTCCAGCGAGAACAACTACAACTACGAGACCGAGCGGCGCGAGGCGGAGCGCGACCAGAGCCTGCACGGCGGCGTGCGCATCCGCACGTTCTCCGACCTGCTGCCCATCGCCTCGTGGTCCTGGTCGCTCTTCCCGTCGCCGTCCGCTGCTGCGTCGTCGCCTGCGAAGGCGAACGGTCGCTTGCGCGGCGCCGCTGTGGCTGAGTCCGCCCCCGCCGCCGCTACTGTGTCTACTGCCGCCCCCGTCACCACTGCCACCACCGCTGCCCCCGTCGCTACTGCCACCACCGCTGCCCCCGCCGCCGACGTCGCCAGCGGCTCGCTGCTGTCTCCGTTCGGCGCGCAGGTCGAGTGGTATACGCAGATGTGGCGCCACCGCCACCTGAAGGGCGGCGCCTTCGGCGTCCCCGTGGTCGACTCGACGCAGGACGGCCGCTTCGTCGTGTACTACTTCTCCTTCGCGCAGGAGGGCATGTACGACCGCTTCGACGAGGTCATCGCCTGCGTCAAGGAGCGCGGCGTCTCCGGCTGCTACCACCTGGCGGAGGTCTGGTCCGACGCCGAGCTCTGAGCCCCTTCCCCCCCCCCCCTCCCCTTTCTCAGCCCCTGCCCCTTGACTCTGTCCTTGCCCCTGTCGCAGCCCCTGCTCCTGCCCCTGTCTCAGCCCCTGCTCCTGCCCCTCCGCCCCTGTCTCTGCCCCTGCCCCTGCCCCTGCCCATAGACTTTGCCCCTCTTCTCTCTGTCCGAGTCGCCCAGTGTCCGCCCCGACGTCGCCGTAGGCTGCACGACGCCGGTCGCCTGTCGCTGCGCTGTTCCTTGTTCCGCTTCGTTCGGTTCGTTGTTTTATGGTCCTTACCCCCCTCGTATCGCTCTCGTTAGTCCCCCTTGGCCCTCGGGGAGGCCCCGCGCTGCCCGCAGCAGCGGCCGCCTTCCTCTCTCATTGTTTTCGCTGCGTCCGCCGCATGCGGCGCGATCAGCTCTGTGATCGCGCAGCGTAGTGGCCGCCGCCGCGTCGTGTACATAGATCGTCAGTTGTTGTTAGACTAGCGTATGTGTCTCTGTCTCGTCGTTTATCGACGCTTTGTTCTCCGGTCGCCGGGCGTCGAAAGGACCGGGGGCACGCCGCGCGTTGGGCGGCGTGTCCCCGGCAGCAGCCGAGGCTCACCCGCGATGAGCTGCTCGGTCTGTGTGCTTTGTCCCCTCGGTCGCCCGCCGCCGGTCGCTCGTTTCTCCACTACCGCCCCCGCTCGTCGTCGGCACGTCCGCGACGACGCGTGCTCTGTTATCGTTGCCAGTTTAGTTGTATCTGCCGCCGCTTTGTTTGCCTTTCGTTTCGCCGCTCTGCGCAGGGCCGCCGGCCGGCCCTCGCGCCTTTCACCCTCAATCCCTCGAGGCCCTCTCACCGTCTAAAATAGTTCGCGTCCCTCGCGCTGTACATAAACTGTAAATAGCTTGCCCCACCTGTTGCCCTCGTTAACTGTCTCACCATCCACCGCTCGCCTTCTTTGCCTTCTTCGCCTCTGACGCCGCTCCGTGTTTAGACGGGCTGCGCTGTTCCAGTTGACGCCGTGACGATGTAGAAGACGCCGTTGATGCAGACGCCGTGGGTCTTTCTGGAATTCTCCTGAAGAAGACGGGGGAATAGATACGCACTGAGCAAGCACAGGAGTCGGCAGCTTGACCACGTCTCATAAGGAATAGACGGGGAATAGTTGCGCACTGAGCAAGCACAGGAGTCGGCTGCTTGACCACGTCTCGTCTTTGTGACAAAGCCTCCTCGTTCGCTGGCATACGACCCGTTTCGATATCTTCCGATAGATCGACGAGTCCACCGCGTCTACCATGGCACGCATCTGCTACAAAGGCAGACAAGCGACGTAAGCGACGTTGGCGACGTCGGTGAAGCGCGAACGGTGGCGGCGGGAGACCGTTGGGGGACGACCTGTCACCTGCACATATTTATTTGCGGACAAGATTTAATATAGCATTTCTGAGGTCGATATATGTACTGGTAGAGATCGCAACCGTCGTCGTCGTTTTCAATTTCCGCTGCCCCTCGCGATCGCCCCGATCGCTGCCCACCGCATCGATTGTCGCCCTCGGAGGCGTCGATCTCGATGCGACTTGTCGCCATCTGTCGAGCTAGAATATTCCCAGACTCGACGAAGCACGCTCTGTCGGTGCTTTCCCCGTGTAACTCGCCGCGTTCTGTTGTTTGCCGCCAGTGCTGCCGCCCGACGAGGAAGAGGAGAGCCACGATGGACGACAGCGCCTCCAAAGCATCCTCCTTAGCGACGAGTAGGGTCGGCGGAAAGTCTGTGACTGGCCACGCGCTGAACGTCAAAGGCAACGCGGAGCTGCGCGACACGCAGGCGCTGAACGAGAAGCTGCGCAAGGAGATGGAGCGCAAGGAGAGCAAGCTGCAGTCGCTCTCGAAGGAGCTGCAGGCGACGCGCGCGTCTCAGCACGAGCACCAGAAGGAAGTACGGCTGCTGTCGGGCTCGATGGAGCTGCTGCAGTCGGAGAAGCTGCAGCTGTCGCAGGAGAACGCGAAGCTGAAGAAGCAGCTCGACGACCTGCGCAAGAAACACGTCCACCTGTCGGACGCCGCGAAGCTGGCGGCCCAGCTGGAGGCGCTGCAGCAGGAGAGCGCGCAGCTCGCCCAGCAGCTGTCCGAGGCGCGCGGCGACGTGGCGCTGCGCGACCAGCGCGTGCAGACGCTGCAGTACGAGGTCGACGTCGCCCACCGCGCGCTGCAGGTGCAGAACAAATACGAAAACAACGTCCACGCGAGCTCGGCGTCGCTGCCGTCGTCGCTGGGGGCCAACCGCGAGCTGCTGCGGTCGCTGTACTTCGACCTGGGCAAGGCGGCGGCCGACAACCACGCGCTGTCGCTGGCGCTCGCCACCGCCGAACAGGCGCAGCAGGCGCTCGCCGCCAGTCTGCAGACCGCGCGCGTCGACAACGAAGCGCACACGGCGCGCCTCGAGGAGCTGGAGGTGGTCGTGGGCGCGAAGGAGAACTCGCTGCGCGACCAGAACCTGCTGCTGTCGTGTCTGCAGGAGCAGGTCGCCGACCTCGCGGCGCAGCTCGACGTCCGAGGCCGCGCGATGGCGGTCGTGCAGCGCGAGCGCGACGACCTCCAAGAGCGCTACGTGGTGCTGGACCGCGAGCACACGCGGCTGGAGGCGACGCGCCGCCAGCTCGACGAGGAGAAGGCGGCCGCCGTCGCGCAGCTGGCGCAGTCGCGCGCGCAGCTGGCGGCGCTCGTCGAGAAGTGGGAGCAGGAGCGCGACGTGGTGCTGGAGGAGGTGTCGCGGCTGCGCGCCGTCGAACAGAGCTTCCGCGACCTGCAGCGCGACCAGGAGGAGCGGCGGGAGGCCTCCGCGGCGCTGGAGGAGCGGCTGGCCGACCTGCAGCGCCAGCACTCGGAGCAGCGCGCGACGTCGCACCTGCACGCGCACCAGCAGCAGGCCCTGGCCGAGCTCGTGTCGAGCCGCGACCAGCAGCTCGCCGACGAGAGGGCGCGCGTCGTCGCGTTGCTGGCGGAGCGCGACACGCTGGCGGCGGCGCTGACGAAGTCGATGTCGCTCGTGCGGCAGCTGCAGCAGCGCTGCGAGGAGGAGCGCGGCGCCAGAGACGCGCTCGCGCGGCAGCTGGACGAGGCCGTGCGCCTCAAAGAGGAGATGTCCGAGGCGGTCGTCAAGGCGCTGCACGAGGAGCGGCAGCGCACGCACAGCCTCGCGACGGCGCTCGACGCGCTGCGCAGCTTCAGCCACACGACGTCGGTGACCGTCTCGTCGCCGCCGCCCGCCGCGCGCCCGCCGGCGGCCTCGTCGCAGGACTTCCAGTGGCTGCGGCAGGACGCGGCCATCGACCAGCACGTGCGCTCGGTCTACGCGCATCAGCCGCCGCCGACGGCGTCTCACTTCGGCGCCGCGCCGCCGGCGGCGCTGCTCGCCGCTTCCTCGTCGCTCGCGCCGCCATCGGCGACAGCGCTGCTGGCGCCACAGCCGCAGCAGCCGCCGCAGCTGCAGACCACGTCCGCCGTGTTCCGCGAGTCGCTGCTGCACGACCTCCACCGGTAAGTCCGCCGCCGCCGCCCCCGCCGCCGCCGCCACCGCCGCCGCCGCCTCTGACCGCCGCCTCTGACCGCCGCAGGCTCAACGACGAGATCCGCTCGATCCTGCCGACGCCACAGGCCGCAGCCGCAGCCGCCGCAGCCACGCAACAACCGTCCCCGTCCCCCGCGGCCTTCGCCTCGCAGATGGCGCCGCCACCGCCGCAGCGCCAGCCGCTGCAGCCGCAGGACCTGACCGACGACACGTTCGTCTCGCAGCGGTCGCTGCCCGCCGCGTCGCTGTCGTCCTCCACCCTGCCGCGCGACTGGGAAGCCCTCGCGCAGTCGCTGTACACGCCCACGCCCGGCGCGGCGCCGGCCGCGTCGCAGTGAGCCATAGATCCGTTGTGTCGGTTTCAGTATTTACCGCCGCGTTACACCCGCCGCCCCGCCGCCCCGCCGCTCACCGTTTCACCGTTTCACCGCAGCGCCGACGACGTGCGGCGCGAGGAACGACAGGCCGATGGGCACCGTCGTGTGCGTCAGCGACACGTCGAAGCCGCGCAGCGCCGCGTCCGGCGACAGCTCCTGCCACAGACGTTTGAACTGGCAGCCGTTGCCGACGAAGAACAGCGCCGGCTGCACCAGTAGCTGCGCGTAGAACGCCGCCGAGCCCTCGCTCGCCGCGACGTGCTCGTAGAACAGATACGTGCCCCCGGGCCGCAGCGCGCGGTGCACCTGCTGCAGCACCGTGCGCGTGTCGCTGACGGAGCAGAGCACGTGCGAACCGACGACGACGTCGAAGCTGCCGGCGTCCACGTCGACGTCCTCGCCGCGCAGCCAAACGGTGCGCGTCGGGAACGTCACGTTGCGCTTGCGCTTCTCTTGCTCCAGCACGTCGGCGAAGCGCTCGTTGGGCTCGACGCCGACCCACTCGGTGATGTTGTGCGCGCCGTCGGCCCAGCAGCGGAAGTTGGTGCCGGGCCCGGGGCCCAGCTCCAGCACGCGGCCGGAGATGCCGCGGAAATGATCGCAGCGCGACACGTCCGCCGGCTTGTCCTTCGCAATCACCATCAGCGCGAACTGGAAGAAGAACCAGTCGCGGAGAACTTTGCTGCGCATCAGCGCGCCGAAGAAGACCGCCACGGCCAGCACCGCGGCGTGCATCGCGTAGCCGACGTACTGCAGGATCGTTTTCCCCACCTTGAAGGGGACCACATAACTGAGAACACTGAAACTGATGTGGACGATGAGAAACAGTGCGATGAAAAGAGAGAGCAGTGCCGACGGGAAGCAGCAGGCGCAGGGGCTGCCGCCGCCCAGTGCCACTGGAAACACGTCGTAGAAGATGCCGTGGTCCTCGGCCGTTGTCATCCTGTCCCTCTCTGCTGCCTTGTTGCGTCTGTCTCCGTCAGAGAGGCCACAATTCGATGTGATTCGCCTTTGTCCGCCTCGTCGCTGCGACGCGGCGGCGCTGGTCACTACCATCGCCGACGGACGGCGACGACGTGCGAACGACCGCAGAGGCCCACTGCCGACTGTCTCTCCTGTCACACGACGACGACAACATTGGCGGCGGCGGCGGCAAATGTCGCCGCTGAAAGATCTAAACGCGCGCAGAACGACCAGCTGCAGATGCCAAGGCCCACTTTCTTCGCAACACCCAACGTACCATGGAGAATCATCAGAAGGCCTCAGCAGAATACTCAACATGAACACATGTGAATTGCACTTGAAGTACTACAAATTTGAATATTTCAAGTGTGATTAAGCCTATACAGAGCAACAATATGTACCATAGATCCTCCTGCTCGTCGACTGAGCAACGGTGGCCTCGTGAGACCTTTGGCCTCAGGGCGCCTGTGGTACTGCACTTAGATATCTGCTTCGAGGACATTATGAGTGAAGATCTTGTAGCCGCCCGCGAAAGCGCGGAACGAGAGACGATAAAGACGTGGGACAAGTGCGCGGCGCTGTACCAGGAGCGGTTCATGGACCTGACGCTGTACGACGAGTCGTACAGCGCCTTTCTCAGCCTTCTCGCCGCTACTTTTGCTGAACAGGAGAGTCCTGCTTTGGAGACGCAACATCTGCTCGACGTGGGCTGCGGCCCAGGCGTCATCGCGAAGTACGTGCTCGCCAACGCCGCCTCCCACGGCCTGCGCCGGATACACCTCACCGGCACCGATGCGGCGCCCAGCATGATCGAACTGGCCCAGCAGCAATTTCCTGAAGCAACGTGGCTGACGATCAACGCGCGCGATTTGCGGTCGTCGTTCGCGCCCGGCCACTTCGCCGGCGTCGTCGTCGGCTTCTGCGTCCCGTACATCGACGACGCGGGCGTGGACCGCCTCTTCGCCGACCTCCGACAGCTGCTGAAGACCCACGGGCTGCTCTACGTCAGCTTCGTCGTCGGCGATCGCGCGCAGTCGGGCTTCAAGAGCAACAAGAAGGGCGACCGGGCGCTGTTCTTCTACCGCGACGCCGACGACGTCTCGCGGCGGCTGCGCGACAGCGGCTTCGCGGTGGAGAGAACGGTCAACGTGCACTACCCACAGCAGGACGAGGTGCATTGCGCCATTATCGCGCGCAAAAGCGGCGCGGAAGCCGCCGGTGGCGACGGTGTAAGCGACTAACTCGCGGGGGGTGGGGGCGTAGTTACAGTTTGTACAGGGGCGGCGCGCGCAGCTCAGAGAGACCGCAGCTTGCGCTTCAGCTGCTCGTACTCGGCGTCGAGGTCGGTGGGCAGAGCGAAGGGCGCCGCCTGCGCGGGCGTCGCGAGCTCGCGGCGCATCTGCTGCAGCTCGGCGTCCAGCGCGTCGTCTGCGTCGAGCGCCTTGAAGCGCTCCTCGAGGGACACGTCCGTGACGCCCGCCAGCTCCCCGGCGACGTCCGCCTGCGTCTCGAGGCTGTCGACCTTGTCTTTCATGCGCGTGAAGGCCTCGACGGACGACGACGTCGTCGTCAGCGCGCTCAGCATGTCGTTGACCTGCAGCGCGGTCTTCGCTGTGCGGGCGCGCGCGATGAGCGCCTCCTTCTGCCGCTTCGCCTCGGCGATTTTGGCCTCCAGCGCGCCCATCGAGGTGAACAGCTTCGCGCTGGCCTGGCCCTGCACCGCGATCTGCTGCTCCAGGCTGGCCACCAGGCCCCGCTGCGCGTTACGCGAGCTTAGCGCCTCGCGCGCGAGCGCCTCGTCGCCCTTTTGCATGGCTATCTGCGCTCTGCGCTGCCAGGAGTCGGCTTCACTGACGGCCGCGTCGCGCTGGCGCTCGAATCGCTTCAGCGTCGCGGTGACCTCGGCGAACGACTGACGCACACGCGTAAGATCCGTTTGCATGTCCGCCACCGCCTGCTCAATGATCTTTTCGGGATCCTCCAGACGCTTGAGAAGGCTGTTGATGTTCGCCGCGACCACCCGCATGAATCGACCGATGAAAAACAGTCGCGTCGAGGGGGCGGGCGTCAGGCGCCGCGCCGCTGTCGGCGGCGGTTGGAAAAAGCGTCGAGACTGCGGACGACCGGGCATCGGTCGGCTTCTAAACGATAGTGTCGGAAGCGTCTGCAACGCGGCTCTGCTCGGCAGTGGAGAGCGATAGGACTGCACCGTCGAAGCGAGCGCCAGGACCAGCGCCAACAGAACGTCGCGAATCAGCCTCAGTCGCATGACACCTCTGCTCTCCCGCCGTGGTTCCGTTGATCGATGTGCTGTAGGCCCCATTCGGTGTGTCTGGTGGATGACGGCGCCGACGATCGCCGACGATCGCCGACGATCGCCTCGACGCCGCGTTCGACCCGTCGCGGTCGGGCGTCGTCGTCATCGCGGCACAGAGGCGGTCGGACGGACGCCGTGCGGGGCGACGCGGTCGCAGAGCCCCGCTCGCGACTGCGGCGCCCGTTGCGAAATCGTCGCCGTCGCCGTCGCGGTGGGCGGCCGAGTCGATTCCCGCGACGGGCAACTGTCACGACGCTCGCCTCGCCCTGGGGCCCTGCGCCTGTCCAAACGAGGCATTGGATCCTCACAGGTGATTCAGCTGCAGCGCTACATAGCTATCTGCCGCTGCCTGCGATCTGACTCGTTGTGCGATTGACTCTCGCGCGCTGCACAGCTCTCGACCCGGTCGGTGGCCACTTTCATTGAATGACCCTTTCGCCGCGGCTGGACAGACCTATCGACCGTTTCCAAAAAGCGAGCTCTTGCCGCCACCATTAACCTACACACGAAATTCCATGAGTAAAACCACTTTGCAAGCGCTGGTGGACAGCTACGAAGACATCCCCGCGCTGATGAGTCGCATTCGCGACGGCAACGACGTCAAGACGACGCGGTTCCACCCAGGTAACAACCCCAGTCCACCGAGGCGCAGACTCGCCACGTGCTAACCCCCCGTTGTCGCCTGCGCAGCGGTGATGCCGAACCAGTCGGTGCAGGCGGAGCAGGCGCTGCGCGGCTACGAGAAGACCGACAGCCGCACGTCCGACCTCGCGCGCGTTGCCCGCATGGCGCAGCAGGCGAAGAAGGTGCTGAGCCACATCGCCGCGCTGCCGGCCGCGCCGGCCGGCGGCGGCTCTCCGCGCGCGGCCGCCAGTCAACCGCGCTCGGTCGGCGACAGCGCGCGCGTCGCGACGGAGAAGCTCGAGCGCCTGCAGAAGAGCGGCGTCGACCTGCAGCGCTTCTACGCGCAGTACGACGTGCAGAAGACCGGGCGCGTGTCGTACAAGGACTTCGCGGACACGCTGACGCACCTGAGCGCCGGCGTCAACCGCCAGGACCTGCTGGCCGTCGCCGCCGCCCTCGACGCGCAGAAGGCGGGCTCGCTGGCCTACGGCGACCTGCTGCCGGCGCTCAAGGCCGTGCGCGACTCGCCGCGGCACCAGGCGCGGCCCGCGTACGCGAAGACGACGGCGCCGCCACCGGCGCCCGAGCCGCCCGCCGCCGCCGCGACCGACGCGGTCGTCGAGCTGCTGCCGCTGCAGCGCGTCCTCGCGCCGAACCTCGCGGCGCCGTACGACTACGAGACGGCGCAGCAGAAGAGCGAGCGCCTGCGCGCCAGCCAGCCGCCGCTGAGCTTCGCGCGCGACTTCCACGCGGCGTGTCCCTTCCACGTCGACGGCCGCGCGCGGCGGCTGCGGCGCCGGCGCCGTCGACGTCGATCAGCGCCGGCCGCGGCGCCCGCACTCGGCGCCGCCGCGCGCCGAGCGCTCGTCGTTCTACCGCGACCACTTTCGCCACGACGCGCCGCCGCCGCCCAGCGACGCGCCCGTCGCCGAGTCGCTGCGCTGCCGCGTCGACGCGGAGCGCGAGCGCGACTACGCCGCGACGCTGGGCCTGACGCCCGCCGAGGCGGAGGCCGCCGGCCTGCGCAGCGCCTTCGAGACGCGTCAGCGCGACAGGCAGCGCGCGCGCGGCGGCGCCGCGGCCGTCGACCCGTTGGACGAGGCGCAGCAGTCGCCGCTGCTCGTGGCGCAGGCGCAGGCCACCGCCGTCGCGGCGACGCTGGCGCAGCAGCGCGCGAAGACGCTGCTGAACCGCGTCGTGCGCGAGACGCGCGGCAACGTGCCGGTGCTCGCGCGGCTGCTGCGGCGCGCGGACGCGTCCGGCTCGGGCGCCGTGTCGGCGGAGGAGCTGCGCGGCGCGCTGGCGGCCGCCGGCGTGCGCCTCGCGGAGGACGAGCACGTGGCGCTGTGTCGCCTGCTGCGCGGCGAGGCGGCCGCCGACGAGCCGCCGGCCGGCGCCGCGCGCCCGTGAGCCGCAGCCTCGCGTCGTCGTCGGTGCGCTCGGTGCTGCGCGCGGACGCCGGCGTCGCCATCGACCGCGTCGTCGACCTCGTCGCGGCGCGCGCGACGGCCGCCGCCTTCGCCCACGTCACCGCCGACGAGCGCGACGTGCTGGCGCGCCGCGAGGCCGGCCGCGTCGCGCGCAAGGTCCTCGAGGCGCTGCAGGCGCACGCGCAGCCGCTGCGACTGCTGCGCGACACGGCGGCGTCGCCGGCGGCGGCCGCTGCGGTGGCGGCCGGCGGCGTCGAGGACGCGCCGGTGTCGTGGCGCCAGCTGCGCGACGTGCTCGTCTACGCGCAGGCGCGCGTCTCGCCGCGGGACCTGCAGGTGCTGCGGCGCACGCTGCAGCTGCCCGACGACGGCGACGGCGACGGCGACGCGGCGGCCGCGCGCTGGGGCGACGTCGAGCGGCGCCTCGCCGCCGCCGCGACCGACGCCGCCGACGCCGCGGCGCACGCGACGAGCGTCCGCGCGCACGCGGCGGAGGCGGCGGCGGCGGGGCGGCCGCTGCGCTACTCGGCGACGTTCGCCTCGTCGGCGACGCTGTCGGCGGTGCGCTCGCTCGGCGACCTCGTCGACGCGGCCTCGTCGCGTCGCGCGCCGCGCGGCTCAGCGCGCGACCCTTCGCGAAGCTGCGCGAGGCGCTGAGCGCGCAGCCCGAGCGCGTCACGGCCGCCTTCCTCGACGAGCGCCTCGCGCCGCTGCCGCTGGCCGCGCGGCTGCGCGCCGCGGCGTCGCGCTGGCGCCGCAGGACGCGCAGCGCCTCGCGGCGCATCTGCAGCGCAGCCTCGACGAGGCGCAGCCGCTGCGCGACGCGCACGCGGCCGCCGTCGGCGTCGGGCGGCGTGGACGCGGCCGGCCCCGCGGCGCTCGCGTTCTTCTGCGACGCGCTGGCGATGCCCGTGCGCGCGCGCGCCGACCACTTCGCCGACGCCGACGCGCGCCGCGGCCTCGCGACGCGGCGGCGCGGCCCCGCGGCGCTCGAGGCCGTCGACCCGCGCGGCGGCGTCGCCTGCGACGTCGGCGTCTTCGCCGCCTCGGCGCGCTCGCTGGGCGCGTCGCCGACGTACGCGACGACGCTGGCGGTGCGCCCGGCGACGGCCGAGCGCCTGCGCCACCCGCTGCTGCCCAGCGCCAAGCGCGCGGCCCCCGCGTCGCTCGGCAGCGTCCTCGCGCGCCGCGCCGACGCCGCCGACGCCTCCGACGCCGCCGAGTCGTTTTGGCAGCTGCCGCGCTCCGTCGACGACGCGCTGCTGTTTCCGACGGCGCCGCACAGCGCCTCGTCGTACCCGCGCGTCCCGCCGTTCCTGCGCCTCGGCGGCGGCGGCGGCGCCAGCGTCGGCGGCGGCAGCGTCGGCGCCGGCCGCGCGCAGAGCGTCGACGCGCTGCGCGCGCGGCGCGGCGTCGTGTCGCTGGCGGCGCTGCAGACGGCGGGCGGCTCGTCGGCCGCGTCGCTGGCGTCGACGGTCGTGCCGCCGCACAGCCGCGGCGCAGGAACCGCCGCCGCCGCCGCCGCGACGCCGAGCGAGACGCCGGCCGGCGCCTTCAGCCGCAGCGCCGCGCCGGCCGCCGCGGCGCACCCCGCGACGCAGGCGGCCGCCCGCGGCGACGCGGCGCGCGCGGCGAAGGCGGCGAGCGACAGCCTCGCGCTGTACCACGCGCAGCGCGACCGCGTCTTCGGCGGCGCAGTCGCCGCGGCGCAGTCGGCGGCGGCGGGCGACGGCGGCGCGCGCGCCGAGCGGAAGGGTCGCTTCTCGCGGCCGGCGTCGCCCGGCGGCGCGTCGCAGGCGTCGGCCGCCTCGACGCTGTCGTCGCCCGCCGCGTCGCTGAGCCGCGGCCGGCGGCGCGGCGAGCACGCGCCGCCGCCGCGCAGCGACATCTTCCGCACCCCCGACGCCGCCACGCCGCTCGCCGGCCGCCGCGCGCGCTCCGTGCCGCCCTTCGCCACCTACGACGCGTAGCGGCGACCGCTGTGTCGCCTGTGTCGCCGTGTGTCTCGCTCGGTGCCCGTGTGTCTCGGTGTCGCGACACGCGAAGTGTGTCGCTGCGCTGGGCGTTTTGGTTTTTTCGGTTTCTCCGTTTGCGCGTGTTGTTTTCTTCTGTTTGTCGGTTCGCCCGTCGCGCTGTGTAACGTTTCTCTGTGTTCAACTTCAACTTCAACCTCAATCTACACTTCAACTTCAACTGCGAGGGGGTTACACGTGCGCGTCGGAGGCCGCGGCGCCGCGGTCGCTGAGCTCGACGCGCTCGCTGCGCGGCGGCGGCGGGGCGAGCGGCGTCGCGGGCGCCTCGCGCGGCAGCGGCGCGTCGCCCGTCGGCTGCGGCGTCGCGGGCGGCGGCGTCGCGGAGGGGCGGCCGTTGCGCAGCCGCAGCGCGAGCGCCTCGACGCGCGCGAGGCACTGCGACCACTGCGACGCGCGCGCGAGCGCCACTGCGGCGTCTTCGCCGTCGACGCGCGCGAGCGCCGCGACGAAGCGCTGCAGCGACGGCGTATCGCTGCGCGGCAGATGGCGCCGCACGCGGAAGCGCCGCGTGTCGCGCGGCGTGTCGCGCGGCGTGTCGAGCGTCGGCAGGTGCAGCGCCACGTCGCGGCGCAGCGCGTCGGCGGTGCGCGCGTCGAGCGCCGGCGCAGCGCCGCGACCGCCAGCAGCGGCGCGACCAGCTCGGCGACCGTCGCGGGCGGCGCCTGCGACGCGGCGGCGGCGGCGGCGTCGCAGTGCCGCGGCGACAGACGCGCGAACAGCCACCGGTCGGCGCCGGTGCCGGCGCGGCGCAGCGCCACGACGCGCACCGCCGCGGGCGACACGCGACCCGCCGCGCAGCCGTCGCAGAGCGCCGCTGCAGCCTCCGGCGACAGCGCCGCGTCGGCGTCGCTGGCGTCGTCGGCGTCGGCGGCGTCGTCGGCCGCGTCGCGCAGCGCGCTGCAGAGCAACCGGTCGCCGCAGAAGAGCGCGACGCAGGCCGCCGTCGCGGGCGACAGCAGCTGCGTCGTCTCCGCCGCCACCTCCACCGCCTCCACCGCCGCGGCGTCGGGCGCGGCGGCCTGCAGCAGCCACAGCCGCGGCCGCAGCAGCCCCAGCGCCTGCGCCGCGCCGCAGTGCGCGCGCACGAAGCCGCGGCGCAGCAGCCGCGTCTCGCTCTCGGCGACGACGCGCGTCGCCTCGAAGAGCGGCCCCGTGCGCAGGCCGTACAGCCCCCACAGCGCCTCGTACAGCGCGACGGCCGCCTCCGCTGCCGACGCGTCGCCCGCCGCGCAGAGCGCCAGCCGTCGCATCAGCTGCGCGCCGAGTGCGTCGGTGACGCGCTCCAGCCGCTGCGTCAGCTGGCGCTGCAGCCGCCGCGCGTTCTCCTCGTCGACGACCGAGGCGGCCGCCGCGGGCGCGTCCAGCGCGCCGCCGTGCGCCGCGTCGAGCTGCGTCGCGAGCAGCAGCGCGGCGCCCCAGACCCACAGATCCCCAGACGACGCGCGCAGCCGCAGCCCAGACGGCACCGACGGACGCGTCGCCGCCGGCACGCGAACAGCGGCGCCGCGTAGCGGTCGCGCGTCCAGCCGCTGCGCGTCTCCGAGCGGCGCAGCGGCAGCGCGAACGTCCAGACGCGCACGACGCTGCGGCGGCCGTCGGCGGCGTCGCGGCGCGCGTCCCGCGGCGCGTCGCGGCGCCAGCGCCGCAGCGCGGCGACGTCGCAGTGCGGCAGCGTCGCGGCCACCATCACGACGACGCGGCGCTCGGCCTCGCTGCCCGACGGCGGCCGCGGCGCGGGCGACGGACCCGGCGTCGGCGTCGGCGGCGGCGGCGCGGCGAACTGCGGCAGCGCCGCGTCGCTCTGCGTGCGCTGGTGCAGCAGGCGCATCGCGCGCTGCGCCCAGCTCAGCGACGGCGGCGCGGCGGGCGCGGCGGCCTCGTCGCCAGCGGCGGCGGCGGCGGCGGCCTGCAGCTGCAGGTGCACGACGACCTCGTCGACGTTCGGCACGCGCAACGCGAAGTCCGCGCGACCGGCGACGGGCGCCGCGTCGCCGTCGCGCTGCAGCGGCCGAGCACCGCCGCGACGCGCGCGCCGCCGCTGCACCACACCTGCAGGCGGTTGGCGCCCTCGCCGCCGCGCAGACAGCTGCCACGGCGCTGCCAGCGCGCGGCGAAGAGCTCGTCGCGGCTCTGGCGCAGCAGGTGCGCGTCGCCCAGCGCCTCGGCCGCGAGCCAGCGCCCGCCCGTCGCGTACAGCGCCCGCGACAGCGCCGGCGGCACGTGCATCACGCGCGCGCCCACCTGCACGAGGCTCAGCGTCACCGGCGGCGCCGCGCGGTCGTCGGCCCAGCGCTGCAGCAGGCGCGCGGAGGCGGCGGCGCGCTGCAGCGCCAGCGTCTGGCTCGTGACGACGGTCACCGCCGCGCCGCACAGGCCGCGCTGCAGCAGCGCGCACCAGCTCTGCGCGACGGCCAGCGCGTCGTCGAGAGCTGCGCAGGGCTCCTGCCCCACGCGGCGCCGCTGCGAGAGGCTGAATCGACTCAGCGCGGACCGCGCGAGGCCGCCGGTGGGCGCGTTGCTCGCCGCGACGGCGTCGACGACGTCGCGCAGCCGATGCAGAAACGGCCGCAGGCTGCCGCGCGTCGTGACGTGCAGGCCGCGCTGCAGCAGCGCGCGGTCAGCGGTGCGCATGACGTCGATCTCGACGGGTCGCTCGTGCGACAGCAGCGAGGCGAGGCGCGGCACGCGCAGCGTCGCGTCGAAGAAGACGAGGCCCAGCAGCTGCTCGTCGTCCTCGTCGGCGTCCTCGTCCTCGCGGCGACCGAGGCACTGCACCAGGAACGAGAAGACGTCCTCCTCGTCGGCCAGCAGCCGGCTGTCCACCAGCGCCACGTGCAGCGGCTTCGTCGTCCCCGTCGCCGCCGCCGGCGCCGCGGGCAGCACCACGTCGAAGCACTGCGACTGGAACTCCGCCGCCGCACGCACGTCGTAGTCGGCGATGTGCAGCGCGTCGCAGAAGACGCACCGCCACTGCCGGCCGCTGACGAAGTCCGTCTCCGGCACCACCGTCACGTGCGGGTGCAGCAGGGCGCCGCACCCGGAGCAGACGGCCGACGGCGCCTGCTGCAGCACGGCGCGGTCCGGCTGAGGAGCGAACAAATCGATGGCGACGAAGTTGTCGTCGATGGAGATGCGATGCGCGCCATCGATGGCGACGCCCGGCTCGGCGTTCTCTCGCAAGTGGTCGCAGGTAAAGAGCATGTCGGTGCGGGGAAGCGCAGCTCCGGTTCTATTCGCTTCCTGACTCTCGCGCCTTTCGTTTGCCAACGCCTATCTTCTGTGGAGGCGGAAGGAACCCGGTCAGTTGGCCGGATTCGCATGCGAATTGCGATCGCAAGTGACCCGACCGGGTCGTCGGTGGTCGACCGCCGCGTCGTCGTCATCGTCGTCGTGCCGCACCGGCCACCTGCGACACAGACTCCCAGACGCCCCACCCCAGACTACAGTGTCAGTCCAACCTTTCGTTTGTCGAGGGGGCAGCGCTCGTATTTGTGCCATAATCACACTGAAGAGCTCGATAAATTATCAATTACGATGTGCTTGTTTGCAATATTGAAGAGATTTCCCGGATATATGGATTTCTAACCGACAAACAGGGTCTCGCGCGAGCTCCTTCGGGCTCCACCGCCAGAAATGCAGCGGTTTTCGCGGTCTTTCTCCGCCCTCTCCTCTTAATACCACACGAGAACTTGATAAACAGCTATCCTTATCATTTGTAGAAGCCTCATATGAATTAAACCCACAATTTCGCCCCTGAAGTGGATAAAATGGTGCGTAACCGTCGACGGCGGTTCTGCAGTGCCTCGATCTCCAGCGGAAGGAAAAACATCAAAACGGCTCGGAAAAACAAGGAAAAGTTGACGAGTGGCTAACTGTGGCACTTGCTCATGCATTTGACTCAAAGAGGTTCGCGTTTGGCGCATTCCTTGGGAGAGAATCGTAAAAAAACTGGCGAATTTGGCTGGCGGCGGCGATCTGCCGCGCCTGGCAGCCAGCAGAACTTTCTCCGTTTTCGTCCACTGTCTGTCAGACACACGTCGTTGCGCTCCAAATCGACCCAAGAATCGAATCTGATCACATTTCCGGGGCTTTACCGGCCTTGCAGCTGGAAGGGCGGCTCAGACGCCGCGGCGAGGCGACCCGCCGACCAGCGGCGACCTCTCGACCGCGACTGCCGAGCGGGCGTCGCCATCGATGGCGCGCGTTGCATTTCCATCGACGACAACTTCGTCGCCATCGATTTGTTCGCTCCTCAGCCGGACCGCGCCGTGCTGCAGCAGGCGCCGTCGGCCGTCTGCTCCGGGTGCGGCGCCCTGCTGCACCCGCACGTGACGGTGGTGCCGGAGACGGACTTCGTCAGCGGCCGGCAGTGGCGGTGCGTCTTCTGCGACGCGCTGCACATCGCCGACTACGACGTGCGTGCGGCGGCGGAGTTCCAGTCGCAGTGCTTCGACGTGGTGCTGCCCGCGGCGCCGGCGGCGGCGACGGGGACGACGAAGCCGCTGCACGTGGCGCTGGTGGACAGCCGGCTGCTGGCCGACGAGGAGGACGCCCTCTCGCTCCTCTGACCCCGCCGAACACACTGCGCGGTCAACAACGACCTGTGCCGATCCGCGCCCGTCGTCGCCCCCGCTGCGCCACGTCGCTGCGGTCAGCCGCCGGTGCCACAGGGCCACGCGCCGCGCCCACCCGCCTCGCCCCAGCGCGGAGAGTCTCCGAGGCCGCACGACCGTCCTCCGTCCAGCTGGTCAGCGTCAGAGATGCAGCTACAGAGCAGGGTTGGCGTTCACCGAGGGTTGGTGGGCGCCGCTGTGCACTCGACAGTGGCGCCGGCGGGTCGCCCGCGCACCGACCACCGACCGCACAGGCCCCGCGGGCCCTCGTCGTCGACGTCGCAGGCGATCCACTGGGGCGCCGGTCACGTAGACACCAGCTCCTCCGTCTTCGCGTCGAATATTTCGCAGTGGATCGGCGGGTCCGCGCGCCGGAACAGCTCGACGGCCTCCTCCGCGTCGCTCAGCGAGCTGAACACGCGGACGAGCGCCGCGCCCTCTTCTCTGGCGCGCGCCACGATTTGCTTCGCAAAGTCGTAGGAAATGTCCGGGAAGTAGCGCGTGATGCGGGTGATCACGTGGCGGGGTGCGTCGCTGACGCGAGCTTGGTCACGCAGCCGCAGGTGGAAGCGCATGCGGTCGTCAGGGGCGACCACGTCGTACGACTTGGCGATCTTCGCTCTCGTCGGCGGGGAGAGGAATCTGCTGAACACGCCCCAGAAGGATTCTTTGTCGCTCTTATCGACCAGCGGTCGCGCAGCGTCGGACGATTCGTCAGGTTGGTCGCGGGTGCGAAAGCCAAGCGAAACTGCCGCCGTCTCTCGTCGGGGAGGTCCCGCAAATGCGGTCAATATCACAGTCAGACTCCTGTGTGACGATGGTGCAGAGAGAAATGCGAATCCTTCAGAAGTCGCAAGCAACAAGAGGCCGAGGCCGATAACGAGAGATCGACCGCCAATCATCGCCAAACGTTCGTAACGACAAGAGATGTCTGCAAAGCAACGCTCGCAATATGAGTAGAGTAATCGCACAATCGCCAACAGGTCAGACCGAGCTCCGACCTCACAATGGTATCGATGTGCATGCCTTTTCCTCGCACTTACAGTATCTCACATCAAGTTGGATGCCATTCGATGGGCCACGACGGGCGATGAGATGTTTCTCGCGATGGCTCAGTGACTCGACATGGCGACGACGACCTGGGATCGCTCGTGGCTCAGTTCAACACACTTTGATCAACTAACTAGTTATTGCTTCGCCTAGATCGCACCCAGGTCACTCGCCATACTCAATCCAGAGCATTCCACCAATTAGTCAGGTGGAGCAGAAGTTGATTCTGATTTCCCGCTGGTTCAGTTTGGCGAGCGATTTCAACGACACCTGCACTGGAACGGTCTTCCATATTTCCCACTCGGACTTCATAGTTCAGCGTCGTACAGCCAAACGAATCTATTTGGAAGCTTTCTATGGGATGCCTAATGGCAAAGTGCTGCGGATGCTGTCTATTCCAACAGCGAGGCACGGAAGTCGATGACGAGGGCGACACGCTGCTGGACACTTCGCAGCGCTTTTTCCGTTCTCCAGCGATGATAAGAAGAGATTTGGAAATATATTTTGGATTCGACCAGAAGAAGATCGCAGAGGAGGAAGGGTTCAGAGCATCGGAAGCCCGGCGCGTCGCTTTGGCTCGTGCGAAGGCCCCCACTTGAAGATATTCACCGCTGTTCGTTTGTGTAGATAGATAATAATCGTATTCCAAGTTACGGCGAGTGCACGTCATGTGCCGTATGAATAGCAGCACGTAATTTGTAAGACACCAGTGACATTTAAACAAGTCGCCAACCCCGGAGACAGCCAGGACGCAAAGTATCATCAGACATTTCCCTAGCCGCGGTTCTTTATGTTAATGATGACACAATGCTCCCAGCACACCCTTGTTCCTACAACTGTCCCTGGCCAGCACATCCTTGTTTCTACAGCTGTCACTGTCTGTGTGCTGCCTACGTAAGAGTCCGATATAAACAGACCGACTGGAGTAACGACGCGATGAACCGCCCACCTTCTCTTCGTCCGCCAACTGCACCTGCCTAGAAAACTGTCCTGGTCACTGTCAAGTCAATCAACTCCACCAGCTCTTTCTGCATTGAACCAAGAGGCGGGGTAATCGTAAAAGGAACATGAGGGTACAGATGTGCGGCCTCCTGAACCAATTGCGGGATATCGTCCTGAACGTGTCGTCCTTGAGAAAGGAAAAATGGATGGACCACCACGTGCTCGGCGCCCCGAGACACACATTTCCCATAAGCTTGAGCTATCGACGGCTCTGCCATCTCCATGTGGGCCGCTTCAACAGCAATGATATTGGACTTGGGGCCGTTCGCATCGATCTGTTCCTGAAATAAATCGACCACCTGCGAGACTTTGAAGGTAAGACTTTTGAATCAGCCAGAAGGCAAGACCCAGAACGCACAAAATTACCTGCAACAGCATCTCGTTGGCAGAATTTCGTTTGGACCCGTGGTCAACGATTATGACGCCGACTTTTGACGCTGATAGGCTGCTTCGACCAATCGAATGGGCCCTCCTTCCCAAGCGAATGAAACCATCCCTCCCGAATGCAGTTGCAAAAGCCGTTGCCGACCGCCAAAATGACTGAGAGAACATGAAAATGCTGAGAATGAAGAGTGACGCCATAGATGCCCTCGCTTGATGGTGAATGAGAGAAACAGTCCAGAACAAGGGAGCTTTTCAGTGAGTTCTGCGATTTACAATGACTCGTTATAGACATCAACGACAGCAGGACACACCCAATGTCGTAGTTCTTCGTGCAAGAACATCTCTGTGGTAGCTTCTGCTTTTGCTGCTGTGGCAGCGCAACGTCGTCACGACGTCAGCGTCGTCGTGTCCGCGTCGTGGGAGAGACACTTTTAGCCGTTTCGAAACGCTGGTCACTCGCTGACATCGCACAGCAGCAGCAGCGCCGCGTTCAAAAACCCGCGAGAGTTTGGACGTACTTTGATACTTGCCTCCTCTTCCACGTCGGTGACTAGTCACTGCCACAAGAAAACCCGGGCCAGGTGCTTGGTTATCACGAACAGTGGCAAGAAAGATTGCGAACTGCGCTTTGGTGGAAGGCATCGTCCCGTAGCAGCAAACCATGCATCGCAAGGTGCAACCCAAACCTCTCCCGGTAGGACTGGTTCGCTCGTTCGACCTGAAAAAAATTACACCCGTGTGTGAAATGTGACAATTTTCTTCCTGTAGACAATGGAGAGAAGAGTCCCCAAGTCCAACAAGTATTCCCATATTTCTGGTGTCCTGAACACTGGACTGACCATCGATAAGGTGAAGGCGGTCACCGCGCGCGAGTACGCAAAACGACGAGACGAGATCTTCTTTCGGATCACAAAAACGCAGCTGTACGAGCTATATAACGAATATGAAGCTGACGAATATGAGACGATCTCGGAGACGGGTCGCGGGGCCCACAACGTGCATATCGTCACCTATTCGGAGGACCAGAAACCAGTGTACGAGAAGCCGTATTTGCTGTTGGATATGCGAGAAATAGAAGAGTTCCAGATCTGCCACTTGCTGCAAGCGAGGTCGTTTCCATATGCGATGCTGCGAAGAGACCGTTTGCATCCCGACATCTACCAGTTCCGCAACGTGCCGGAGCGTCTGGTCATCGTCTATTGCAACGACGAGCGCATTTCTCGGCTAGCAGCGAAGGACCTTGTTGACCGAGGTGTGGACAACGTGTTCTTACTGACGGGGGGAATGCAGGAGTTCGCATACGAGTATCCTTCCTTCTGCGAAGGAGCCCCTCCGTCGCCGCCCCGGCAGAAGCAGCTGCCGAAGAGTAAGAACACACGATGTGCCCATCCTCTACAACAATGGCGACTTATAACATCGAATTTGGTATGTAGGACTGATGCGGATCATGGAGGACGAGACGTATCACGAGACAGGCCAAGAGTATCGCAACACATCATCCGGCGCGCCCGGTGCCTCGCCCGAAGGAAAACTCACCGCGCGAAAGCTGGAACGACACAACGAAAATTTCGGAAGCAGTGGAAGCGTAACGAGTCGCACATCAGGCAGCAATCACCCTTTCCAAAATTCCCTGTTTCCGGCAGCGTCGGTGCTCGCCACGGCGCGGTCCAACCGACTGACCTCCGGTCACGGCCACAGCCACTTGGTCAGTTCTGGACGTTCTGACGCTGGAACACAGCAAAGCCACGCCTCCGTCGCAGAATCTGTTATTTCACGCGCCACTGCAAGAAAGGGGAAGTTCTAGTCTAGTGTGGGGCAGCGCCGGGATATGGCACTGCGAGTTAATGGGCAACAATAGAAGCAACCGCAAGACGTGGCGCCGGGATACGGTACTGCGATTAAATGAGCAACAGTGGAAGTAACCGTAAGAGAGAAGAAATAATTCGCACAGAAGTTACAAACAGACTGAGCGTGAGGGGTTTGGTCAGGGGGGAGGGGGGGGGCGACGGTGCTGAGGCGAAACGTTTCGAATAGGAACTTTGTACGTTTCCACCGTGTCAATATCCTCTTATCATCTATATTTGCGCGAGATCACGTACATATGTGAGCCGCGGGTAGCCACGATCGAGGCGTTTGATCGACACTTGATTGTGACTTCCATCGCGAAATACATTTCAAGGCAAGAAGTTGCGGTACCATGTTGTATCTCTCTCTATTCCTTGCACTGGCTTTGATACTCGCCAATGTCGGAGTGAACTCTCTTGACGTGTCGTTCATCCCCAACGACGAGAACGCCCCGCTACCCTTGTCGGCGAAGTATCGCGCGTCACTCCGTCGATTGTGCACACTTCTCAAGGAATCGTCGCCTGACACGCCTTCGCCGATTCTCGCGGATCTGAAAAACGATCCAGCGAAACAAAGAGCGCTGCATAGTCTCTGCAAGAAGCTGGCTGCCGATGATGCAAACATTGCGATGGGGGCGCAGGAGTCAGGATTTTTGTCGAATTTCTTGTCAGCTTTCACTTCTTTTCAGCGTTCAGAGAATCCACAGTGGCTGTGGCTATCAGTAGGTCTCGGTGGACTTGGAGTTGCGGTCTACTCGCAGCGGGAGAAGCTCAGAAAGTTCAGCCAGCGGTGGCTCCATGGGAACACAAGGGTGGCTGATCTTCAGGCCCTGTCAGGAGGCGCTGGTGACGATAAGCCTGAAGACTCGAAGCCACCCTCGCCGAGTGCCATGCGAGAAGCACGACTGAAGCGCTTTGCGCCGGGTTCAACGGGCCATTCGACGAGTCAGTAGACACGAGTAATCGTTTGTACATAATTAGTTACTGTGCGTAGTCGACAGCAGGGTCAAAAGTAATGTAAAGGAGTGTTGGCAACAAAGCATACAAAGTGGCGTATCATCATGTATCTACGCCGTGGATGGAGCATCCACGGTCTAAACAAAAACTATCTATCAAAGCCAAGCGCAATTCATCGTTGCACTCATGGTCACAAATCCGCCAACAGCGATCGACCAACAAGGCGCACTCGTCCTTCTCACATCAACTGATTGCTACAGGCAATCACTTCATGCCCGGGTCTGGAGTCTGGGATGGATAGGTTGGGATTCTGGACAGATTTGCGCGTCCGCGTCGCCAGGTGGAGAGAAGGGGCTTGAGCTGATCGCTGCTCGGGAACGACTTCCTTATTTGATTCACTTCTCATATGATGACTATGTCGATCAATCGCGAGCCTCATTATATTGTGAATGGTTGTTGTCGTAAGTGCGGTAAAAACAGCTTCGAAGAGGGTTGCCCATCTGGCATGGAGGCGGCCAGGCTGAGTTTGGAACAGTTGCGAGCTCAATACAGTATGTCTCTTGGATTTGGCGAATGCATCTCTGCTTAATGTATGTTTTGCCTGTAGAGAACGAGAAAGAGGCGACCTGGCTGAGTGTGGAACAGCTGCGAGCTCAATACAGTATGTCTCTTGGATTTGGCGAATGCGTCTCTGCTCAATGTATGTTTTGCCTGTAGAGAGAGAAATCGAAGAGAAGAAAGTACTTTACCGTATGTTGTTTGATTGATTTCCACTAATGTGCCTGATCTAAATGAATCCCGTGTGTTGATCTATGCAGTGGGCAGGGTCGCCGGTATTGCAGTGATCTCGTTCGTTATTCTTGTCGGGGCTATAGCTGTGATGCTGGTTGAGCTGTGGACATAAAAAGCGTCCGTGGTTGGGCTTGAAGCCTCGGTAAGGGAGGCGAGTGCGGCCACTGCTGCGAACATAGCAACTGTCTCCTCAAAATGTGCCTTGAAGGTCGCACACATATTGGGACTGCATCATAGCTTCAAGGCTTTGTTCAAAACTTGAGCAAGGGCAGTACCCTAAGGGAAACCGCGTGCCAATCATAGTTTACTGAACTTACGCATTCATGTGTTTGTATGCTTCTACTTAAGTACTTTACATGCTCAGCCCCCACCGTCGCCTTGCTCTTCAGCGCCAAGAGACTGCTCGCTGCTCGCCGCGTTGCCGTCCGTCGCGCCGTAGCCGCACTTGCACTGCACCGTTCCTCGCTGCATCGTGTCTGGCTCAGTCTCCCAGGGCAAGAGACTGGCGTCCAACCGATGCGTCTGTGACGCCCCTCTGCCAAAGGCGCACCTATGACGACCTCGTCTCTAGTCCCGGGTTCAACGGGCCATTCGACGAGTCAGTAGACACGAGTAATCGTATGTACATAATTAGTTACTGTGCGTAGTCGACAGCAGGGTCAAAAGTAATGTAAAGGAGTGTTGGCAACAAAGCATACAAAGTGGCGTATCATCATGTATCTACGCCGTGGATGGAGCATCCACGGTCTAAACAAAAACTATCTATCAAAGCCAAGCGCGATACGAAACTACTTGCGCAAGTCATCGTTGCACTGATCAGAAATTCGCCAATAGCGATAGACCAACAATGGCGCACTGCGCACTCGGCGGGGGAGGAGAATGGACAGGAGAATGTCGAGAGGGCGAGTAAGGCTCACGTTATGGTCACTGAGCCATCTGTGTCTTCGCCGCCTTCATCGACCAGTGGTGAGTTCGTCGGTGATTCACCCGTTGCTACCCACCCCGAGAACGATTTTCGGCAAAGCAACTTCTCGCGATATGACTGCAGACCGCGGATGAGGGTGTCCCAGTTCAATCCCGTTTCTTTGTCGACAAGACATGCATTGACGCCCATTCGTCCACACATGCTAATATTGCTGGGTTCGTCGTCGAAGAACAGGAAATCGCGCATCTTGAAGCCCGTAGCTTCGGTCAAATTGCGAAAGTGAAAGGTCTTTCGCTTGTAGTACACTTGGGGGAACAAAAACCACTCCCATATGCCGAATGCTTGCATGATTTGCTCGACGACTTGAATGTCTGGGCTTCGCGAGCAAATCGTGAGCACAATATCGTTCTCAGCGCAGAACTCTAAGACTTGACGCGTCTCTGGGTACATACAGAACGGCTTGATGGTGTTGGTTCGCTTGTCTGTGCAAAAGATCACATCTACTCTTCCTACTACATCGAGATGCGCTGCTTTGTAAGTCATCGAGTTTTCGTAGGGCGGGGCGGTCATTTCGTAGCAGTTGCTGGGCCATAGCTGTTTCATGCCAACTCGTTATATCAGAACAAGAAGAGTCAAGCAAGAAGATGGACTTACTGTATAGTCGAGGTCGAGAGCAATGACCGGTTTAGGGTTTAAATCCTCGAGAACCTTCAATGCTGCAGCATAATGAGACGGTATGTCTGGTTCAGCGTCCGCCATCCCTCCGTTTTGTGCAGGTGATGGGATTTACGTTAAACTAAGAGGACCGACGTGTCGAATGGTATAATGATGTGTTGGAGAGTTCCAATCTGCTGTTGTCAAGTGACAAGCCTCACAAACCTTGCAGTTCTCGCACTTCCTTTGCTTGGAAGTGCCTGCCTTGGCGGCAGTTGGATTTCCGTTGTTCTGCTGGCGGCCTCTGCGACGCGCAGTTGCGGTCCGTTGGAATCCCAGCCATCCCAGAGTCTGGGCGTGCGACTCGGCATCATCGTCGTCGCGTCTGTTCATGACGACGACGGCACAAGGCACAAGGCACAGTCGGGATACAGTTTAGCGAGATGTTTGATACCAGATAGGACAACGTTATTGCCGGTGTCCGGCGGTGAATGCAATCGATTCATTTATATTCTGAAACTGGTGAAATGGGCGCGGGAGACATCGCCTTGGTCGGCTTCCTCCTCTGTTGTCTGTTGCAACACTGTCACGGCTTCGTTCCATCTCGAACAGCTCACATTCCTGTCGAGATCCGATCCACAACCTTCCCCAAGTCTTCTCTCACAAAAATTCATTGTATAATTCACAATCGGTTGCCCATCGTCTCGCGACGACGACACTGCGCATCTTCTGGTCTTGGGTCCCCATCCCAGCCAGTGTCGCAGTCATCGAACTGGAATCCGCTAAAAGCCCTAACGGACAACCCAATCGTGCGAGTTTTCGATGGGTTGCAGTCACTCGTGCAGCAGTCGGCAGTTTCCACGCACGACTGCCTGCGCGCCCAAGGGGTGCAACAGGCGTACGGAACGACCATCGTCGCAATGACGTTGCTGGCCCACTTGGCTACGGCGCCTCTGTCGTTCTATGAAAAGAAAGCGGCACAAATGAAGCATGCTCTGAGCCAGAAGTCCGAAGAAGTGCGCAGACAGTACGCCGACAAGCCCGAGCTCCAGCGACGGCTCATTGACCACATCACCAAAGAGGCGGAGGTAGCGTACCACCTGTTCCGTCTCTGACTATGACCCTAATCTGATGATAACTCGCAGACAAACTCGTTTCTGAGCCTC
>SMOI01000250.1:0-46578 GCA_008000375.1 Poteriospumella lacustris
GCCGCCGTCGCCGCCTTCGGCTTCACGCGCGCCGCCTTCGCCGGCCGCTGCTGCGTCTGCTGCTGCTGCACGAGCTGCTGCAGCGGCGCATGCGCCGGCCGCTTGGCGCTCGTCGGCAGCGGCGCCTTGCGACTCTTCGTCGCGGCGGCGCGGCGCGGCTTCTTCGTCTTCCGCTGCGCCGGCGGCGCGTCGGCGCGCGGCGGCGAAAAGAGCTCGAGCGCGCTGGCGTCGGGCGGCCGCGACGCGGGCAGCGGCGACTGCGGCGACAGGGCGAAGCCGTCGCTGTCGTCGTCGCTGGCGTCGTCGTCGCTGTCGTCGGGCGGTCGCGACGCGACGGCGATCGGCGCGGTGGGCAAATCGTCGAGGCGCACGGCGTCCGCGTCGCTGTCCACCGACGCGGCGGAGGCGGCGGAGGCGTCGTCGCGGCCCTCGAGCAGGTCGATGACGTCGCCGAGGCGGCTCTGGCCGAGGCCGCCGTAGCCGCGACGGAACAGCGACTCCATCGGCGACTGCGGCAGGTCCCACGCCGCCACCGGCGCCTCGGCCGCCGCCTTCGCCGGCGTCGCCTCCGACGCGGCGTAGCGACCGGCGGACGCCGACAGCTGCGCGCTGGGCGACAGCAGCCGCAGCTCCTCCTGCGCCGGAATCAGCAGCCAGTCGGCGCGGTCGTCGCGCGGCTCGGCCTCCTCGAGGCCCTCGACGTGGCCCACGACGCCGTCGCTGTCGCTGTCGCTGTCGCTGTCGCTGTCGCCGTCGCTGTCGCTGTCGCCGTCGCTGTCGCTGCGGCTGGCGCCCTCCTGCAGGTCGAGGTCCTCCGTCCGCCACCGCCGCGTCTCGACGTCGAAGTGGTCCGCGACGAGGCGCTGCAGCGCGTGCGCGGCGAGCGAGACGAAGGCGGCGTCGAGCTGCTGCCCCTGCAGCGGCGTCAGCGCGTGCTGCAGGTGCAGCGAGCACAGGCCGCGCTGCGCCGGCGCCACGTCGAGCAGCGCGAGGACGTCCTCCGCCAGGCGGTACGCGGCCTCGTAGGTGAGCACCAGCGACGCGGCCGCGGCGGGCGGCGGCAGCTCCGAGTCGCGCAGCCGCTGCGTCTCGGCGGCGACGAACTGCGCCACGGCGATGAAGACGTCGTCCAGCGCGTCGGACGCGGCGCTCGGCGGCACCGGCGGCGTCGTCTCGCCCACTTCGCCGCGCATCTGTAGCCAGCGGCGGCGTGAGCACAGCGGAGGCGGCGCGGCGGTGGCGGTGGCGGGACTCACCAGATCGTCGCTGTGGCTGTCGGCGTCGCCCGCGTCGCTGCTGGCGCTCGAGTGCGACGGAATGTCCGACCCGGAGCCGGCGCTCTTGTCGGCGAAGTCGTAGTCGGAGGCGATCGACGACAGCGGCGGCAGCGCCACGGTGCCCAGCTGCGACGCGCGCGGCGCCGCGTCGCGCAGCCCGCCGCCGCCGCCGCCGCCGCCGCTGCCCATCGGAGAGCTCTTCGCGGAGCCGTCGGCCGAGCCGAGGTAGCGGCCGAGGTAGCGGTCCCCGTCCTCCGACCCCGTGTGCTCCACCCCGTGCAGCGCCACGACCAGAACCTCGCGCAGAAAAATGTTCGCGAAGCTGCCGGCGTCTTCGCCGTGCTGCGTCATCAGCTTCGACACCAGCGACCGCGTCTGGTTCGCATCTGCCCTCTCTACACGCCCATCGCATCAGAATGCAGTCGCAGGTCTCGTAGAGGGTCGCACAGCTTACCGAAGCACAGCCGCAGCGTGTCGAGGACGGCCTCCTCGGCGGTGGTCTGTTTGTACGCCAGCGAGAAACTCATCGTCGGTCGACTCGACGAGCTGTTGGCCTGGAGAAGAGAAAGAGGCGGATCGGGAGCGCTGACGAGCAGGCGAGGAGTTTATCTTGTGGGGCAGGGGGCAGGAGGCGGCCCGTTGCAGCAAACGGTCGCAGTCGGCGGCGCGTCCACGTCCGCGACGATCCTCGTACGTTATCTTCGCCTGCTATAGCCTTTATCTGGTATATTAAGGAAGACGTTAGTACAACAATTGAATCGCTTCGTAGCGGCGGCGCTGGCGGCTCGTTGGCTCTGCGAATCCGCCCCGAGCGTTGGGCATCTCACTGGACAACACATCCCTCAGGCTTCATGAAGACCACAGTGGCGCCCGTTCGCGACGACGCCAAGTCGCCGCGTCGGCCGCCGCCGAAGGCGCCGCCTTCGCCCTCGACGGCGGCGGCAGCGGCGGCGGCGGCGGCAGCTGCGTCTCCCTCGCCGAGCGTCTTGTCGCAAGTGCAGATCATTTGCTTCCTCGTCGGCCTCTGCTTGGTACCATTCAAAGCGCTGTTCATGTTCATGTACCGCAGCACCGACTTCGAGGTGCACAGGTCAGTGCCCGAGCCTCCGCCGCCTTGACAGAGCCGCTGCTCACGCTTCGACGCCGCAGAAACTGGCTGGCCATCACGTACTCGCTGCCGCTCACGCGATGGTACTTCGAGGACCGGTCGGAGTGGACGCTGGACTACCCTCCGTTCTTCGCGTACTTCGAGTGGGCGCTGGCGCAGGCGGCGCACGCCGTCGACCCCGCCATCGTCGACGTACGCGCCGCGCTCGCCCTGTGCGCGTCCTCGCCTAACCTCCGCCTAACCTCTGTGTGTAGATCGACAACTTGAACTACGGCAGCGTCAGCTGCGTCGCGTTCCAGCGCTGCTCGGTCATCGCCGCCGACGCGCTGCTCGTCTACGGCGCCTACCGCTGCATCTCCGGCCCCGCGGCGCAGCTGTTGTCGCCCAGCACGCGCCTGACGATCTTCCTCCTCGTCGTCCTCAACGCGGGCCTACTGCTCGTGGACCACGTGCACTTCCAGTACAACGGCGCGCTGCTCGGTCTGCTGCTGCTCTGCGCCGACTGCGTCCAGCGCGGCCAGGACAGCCGCCTCGCGCTCTACTTCTCCGCGCTCGTCCTCGCCAAACACCTCTTCGCCACGCTGGCGCCAGTCGTCGGCGTCTATCTGCTGCGCCGCGCGCTGGACCGATCGGTGCTCTCGCGCACGCGGCGGCTGTCGCTGCCGCATCTCGCGACGATCCTCGCGAGCCACGCGGCGGCCGTCGTGGTGTGTCTCGGCGCGGCCTTCGGGCCCTTCGTCGCGTTGGGCGGCGTCGAGCAGTTGCGGCAGATGCTGACGCGGCTGTTTCCCTTCGCGCGCGGCTTGGTGCACGCGTACTGGGCGCCGAACTGCTGGGCGCTGTACTGCGCGGCCGACAAGCTCCTCGCGCTCCTCGCGCTGCGCTTCCCCGAGGCGGCGCAGCCGCTGCTGCGCGCTCTGCCGTGGGCCGCCGCCGCGGCGGACGGCAGCGCCGCGGATCTGCCGCCGTCGACGTCGGGGCTCGTGGGCGACTTCGCGCTGCACGTGCTGCCGCGCGTGACGGCGACGCACTGCCTGCTGCTCGTGCTGCTGGCCTCGGCGCCGGCGGCCGTGCGGCTGCTCCGCGTCCAGCCCGCCACCGCCTCGAAGCCGCGCTGGCAGCGCCAGCAGTTCGTCCTGGCGCTCCGGGCGCTGGTGTACGCGTCGCTGTCGTCGTTCATGCTCGGCTACCACGTGCACGAGAAGGCGCTGCTGCCCGCGTGGCTGCTGCAGACGCTGCTGGTGGCCGAGTCGACGTCCGACCGCGTCGTCTTCTGCCTCCTGTCCGCCACCGGCTCCGTCGCGCTCTTCCCGCTCATCCCCGGGCCCTTCGAGTGGTGCGTCAAAGGTTCGTCGCCTCGCCCTCGCCCTCGCCCTCGCCGCCTCCGCTCTGCCCGTCCGTCTGACCTGTGTCCGTCTGACCGCGCCCTCTCCTGTGCCTGTGTCCTGTGTCTCGCAGTCGCGCTCACCGTCGCCTTCCACCAGCTCGCGTGGTACCTCCTCGACATGCGCCGGGTGCCGCTGCCCACCCAGCGGGGCCTCACGGCGTGCTACGCGATGCTGGCGCTGCTCGTCCTGTACACGGACGTGCTGCACCGCGAGGTCTTCGACGACCGCCTGCCCTTCCTGCCGCTGCTGCTCACGTCGAGCGTCTGCGCGCTCGTCCTGCTCACCTGCTGGGCCATGGCGCTCGGCCTGCTGCTCGCGGACTAGCGCCGCCCGTCCCGCTGTATATAGCCACCGTAGGTCGTCGTTTGTAGTGAGGCGCTCCGCTACCGGCGGAACGGCGGAGGGCGGCGCTGCGGCGCTGTGACGCTGCGGCGCCCGCCGCGATGAGCCCTTCGCCGTTGTGTGTTTCCCGCAACTATCCCTCACAAAAACTCGGTAGTCCGGAATTATCCGCAGCAAAACTCGTGTCATCATCATGTCGCCATCGTCGTCGGCGCGTTGACCGCCGCGTCGCAGGCGGCTTTCGCCCTGCGTCTGGCAACGACGAATGTGACGCTCTTAGGCCGAGTTACAACCGATGCGACGAAGGGTGCGCGGCGCGCGGTTCTCGGCGCGGCGACGTCTGTGGCGGCCGTTCCTCGGTCGAACGGGGCTCCAGCCAGCGTCGCCGCTGCTGCCGACTGGAGCCTAACGCGCACGACGTCAGTCTCAGCGGTGGGCCCAATGGCGCGTGCGCACAACCCGCCGCCTCCGGGACTAGCTCTGCCCGACAACCGCGCGTCGAGCGGAGCTGCGGAGCCGTCGGAGCTCAGTCCACGCCGAATCGCGACCGACCCGACCCGTGGACCGTCGCCACCACTTCGCGGACGGTCTCTGCCCACGCCCGCAGCCCGCGGCTGCCCTCACGTGGCATGTGCACCGCAGCGAATCCGCCCAGTTTCTTCGCCGCCTGCTGGCTCGTCGGGCCTATTGCGACCGCGACCTGTCTACTGCGGCTGTCGGCGGCTACTCGCGCCGTCCAAACGGCCGCCGCCGACGGGCTGCCGATCGTCACCACGTGCGCGGCACGAGCAGTGGCATCGTCGTCCGCCTGCCACGTGGCGGGCACCGTCGAATACGCGTCGATCCGCTCGCACTGACCGCGTCCAACTCGACAGTAAGCACAGTGCGCCAGCATCAACGAAGCGAGATCGTACCTGAAAGCCCCGCCGACGCAGCCCGTCCGGCACGGCGTCCGCCGCGAGGGCAGAACACGCGAAGAACACGCGAGCGGCGAAGTCTGTCGGCAGCTCTGCAGCCAGGGCCTCTCCCAGGGCCTCCGATGGCTCAAAGTAAGGTGACAGCCCTTCCGCCCGCAGCGCGGTAGAGGTCCCCTCGCCCACCGTGGCCACGCGGACGGCCGGACGGCCGCTCTCTCTCCAAAGTCGCAGGAAAACTTTCGACGCCTGCGGAGACGTGAGAACGAAGCCCTCTTCAGTGGAGGCTTTCACTATGGCTTCCTTGAGTTTGCTCACGTCATCTCGCTCTTGAAAGGTCAAACAGGGCAAATGCAACAGGTCGCAGTCCGGAATGTCCCGCAGGGCATCGGCCAGTTTCGCATTTTCTTCTCTTTCCCGCGTCAGAGCGACGCGGACAGTGGAATATAACTGAAGTGCATTGTGGTAGGCAGAACGCGACAGGATGGAAAAGCCCTGCGCCGTGTCTGGATTCGAAAGTAGGAGCGCTACGAAGACGCCGATGCAGAACAGCGACCAAATCATCCTGCACCAACGCAACGCGCCTGAAGTTTGTGTCAGCCCCGAGTCCACGCCGATGATCGATGCTGCCTCATGGTCGATTGAACCGTGTAACTATGTATGATGATGGCAGATGGCAGTGCTCGTCCGCCGTCTCGACAGGGTCGTCGTCGTCGTCATCCTCCGCGATAGTGCTCACCCAGATGCACAGATGTCCCAGGTGGAGTCACGCCTGCTGAGCGCTCACGGGACTAGAGGACTGGGGACAGAGTTTAAAATAAACTTCGTGCTCCTACTGTGGTGGTCCCACTGTTTTCTGCTGAAGAGGTCCACTACACAGACATAATGAACGCTCTATCATTTCAGTCTGAGCCACAAACCCCTCAGCTCACCGCGGTCGCGGCCGCAACCTCGTCCAGCAGCAGTGACAGCCCGACCGCCACAACGGAAGAGGGTCGAGATGAACGACCGCTACGGTGGCAACGACTGCTACGGTGGCGATAACGGTGGCGGCAGCGATCGGTGTGGCGGCGGGGACCGGAGCGGTCGCGGTGGCGATCGCCATGGCGGTGCAAGTGGCCCACCAGCGCAGAGTCGCTACGATGGCGGCCGTGGCGCGAGCCCGTCGCCAAGGCCGGCTTCTACACGAGCAACACCGCGCAACAGGCTCCATCAGCACCGCACTTCAGCCACCTGTCCTCGCAGACTCGCTACCCCCCGCAGCAGCCGCCCTACCAGCAGCCGCCCTACCAGCAGTACCAGCAGTACCAGCAGCCGCCGCTGGAGCCCTACGGTGGTGGTGCTTCCACCGCCGCGGCGCAGAACCCCGCGTCGATTCAGAAGCTGCGCGAGGCGATGATGGAGACGCTCATGCGCAGGAAGTAACGTCTCGAACCACTCGTCCTTTCCGGACGGCAGTCTACGGCCTGCGTCCCTCTTTGTATTGTGGCGCCCCACATCGCTGTCGCATGGCTGGGTCGCCGCCCTTCACACACCTGCGTGTTGACTTCTTGAGGATGGCAGGGGCATCGACAGCGCCGACGCAACTGGCGCCTCTGTCGCTGTTCGTCGGCTGCTGCTGCTGCTGACGGTCCACAGCGACTGCCAATGTAATACCTTAAACGACGTCCTATCTCCTCCGCCCAGAGTTCGTCAATAGTAATACTACCGCCCGTGTTATGAAGATGTCCACAGTGAAGGCCTGCGAAGGAACGGAACGAGCCCCTTATCACCGAAGACACTTGCCCAACAGACAATAACGGCCCAATAGCTCTTTTTAGGGTTGGTAGGTTGTGAAGAACACATAATCGGATACAGGCCGCCGGTCAGCGGCAGACCCCGAAAGATGGTGCGATTGGTCAGACCGAACCAACCACGTCGAGAACGTGGTGGTCGGGCCACGGCGACGGTCGCGAGGAGAGGCTGCCAGTGACTTGGGTTCATTCTCTAGGGTGCAATCCGCAATCTAGTATTGGTCAACAAGCGTTAAATATGTACCAATGGTCGGTTTCAAACTTGTGACGAAACGGCTGCGACGCCAACTGCCGACGGCGACGCTTCGGGAGCCGACAGTGACCCATCGCATCGGCCGATTTCTGTCGATGCTCACAAACAACTGTCAGCAGGAAGACGAGAACGAAGCTTCCCTTCTCTTGAGCAGAACGAGGCGACTCTCTTTCCGCGACTTCATTCTCACTATTCGCCGCCGAGATGTCAGCCCGACCTGTTGTCAAGACGTCGACGATGCTCCCGGCGATGCAAGAGTTCGCAATCATGGCTGCTCAGGTTCGTTCTACGAATCGCATACTGTTGCATACTGCATTTGATGCATCATTAGGACTGACGCTTTTGTTGCAGGATGCCATCGCCAATTACACGACGGAGAACGACGTCTCCTCGGCCATCAAAGCTAAATTCGAAACATCCTATCCGTCAACGTAAGTCCTCCCCTCCCGTTCTATGCCCAATATCTTCTCAACTAATGGGGCGCTGTAGATGGCATTGCTTCGTCGGTCGAAATTTCGGGTGTTTCGTGACGCACGAGGCGCACAAGTTCATCTACTTCTACATCGGACAAACCGGGATCTGTATATTCTCCACCGATTAGTTTCTCACAGCGTCCGAGACGACGGTGCATTCATCTTCGCTTCGCGGAGTGTAATTGTATAGATGTGTATCATGTTGTATATGAGGAGGGCGATATGTGCCACTCGGACCGGTGCCACCGATATGTCGAGGTGCCACCGCCCGTTCGTCCGGTGTTTTCGCGCTAATTTTACTTGTTCTGCACAAACCACAATCTTCATCCGGTTTCCTTTGTTGGCAGCTGTGTGTAGACCTAGACGAGCGATATATCGTCACCTTCGCCGCGCAGTGGAGGGTCGGTGCAGAATATCCAGCCATATCGCCCGGACCGTCAGTCAAGAAGATGCCGGTGTGATGTCGGCAAGAGGGGCAACTCATCGTGTCAACTAATCATTTAGCCACGATTCTGGCTCTTCCGTGTCTTTCGTTGCCCCCTGCAAGCTGCGCACAATAGATTCAGAATCACACATCTTCTGAGTGATTCTGAATCTGTTGTGCGCAGCTTGTTGGGGCAACGAAAGACACGGAAGAGCCAGGATCGCGACTCCAACTGGTTCATTACGTTCAGTTCAATCCCTCTGGCAGATATCGTATGACTGACTTCTCCTTGACTGCAAGTCCGAGCGATATGGCTGGATATTCTGCACCGACCCTCCACTGCGCGGCGAAGGTGACGATATATCTCTAGTCTCGATCTACACGCGGCTGCCAACAAAGGAAACCGGATGAAGATTGTGGTTTGTGCAGAACAAGTAAAATTAGCGCGAAAACACCGGACGACGGTCCGAGTAGCACATATCGCCCTCCTCACATACATCATGGCACACATCTATACAACTACACTCCGCGAAGCGAAGATGAATGCACCGTCGTCTCGGACGCTGTGAGAAACTAATCGGTGGAGAATATACAGATCCCGGTTTGTCCGATGTAGAAGTAGATGAACTTGTGCGCCTCGTGCGTCACGAAACACCCGAAATTTCGACCGACGAAGCAATGCCATCTACAGCGCCCCATTAGTTGAGAAGATATTGGGCATAGAACGGGAGGGGAGGACTTACGTTGACGGATAGGATGTTTCGAATTTAGCTTTGATGGCCGAGGAGACGTCGTTCTCCGTCGTGTAATTGGCGATGGCATCCTGCAACAAAAGCGTCAGTCCTAATGATGCATCAAATGCAGTATGCAACAGTATGCGATTCGTAGAACGAACCTGAGCAGCCATGATTGCGAACTCTTGCATCGCCGGGAGCATCGTCGACGTCTTGACAACAGGTCGGGCTGACATCTCGGCGGCGAATAGTGAGAATGAAGTCGCGGAAAGAGAGTCGCCTCGTTCTGCTCAAGAGAAGGGAAGCTTCGTTCTCGTCTTCCTGCTGACAGTTGTTTGTGAGCATCGACAGAAATCGGCCGATGCGATGGGTCACTGTCGGCTCCCGAAGCGTCGCCGTCGGCAGTTGGCGTCGCAGCCGTTTCGTCACAAGTTTGAAACCGACCATTGGTACATATTTAACGCTTGTTGACCAATACTAGATTGCGGATTGCACCCTAGAGAATGAACCCAACTCACTGGCAGCCTCTCCTCGCGACCGTCGCCTTGGCCCGACCACCACGTTCTCGACGTGGAAGTACCTGTGGTTGGTTCGGTCTGACCAATCGCACCATCTTTCGGGGTCTGCCGCTGACCGGCGGCCTGTATCCGATTATGTGTTCTTCACAACCTACCAATCCTAAAAAATGCTATTAGGCCGTTATTGTCTGTTGGGCAAGTGTCTTCGGTGATAAGGGGCTCGTTCCGTTCCTTCGCAGGCCTTCACTGTGGACATCTTCATAACACGGGCGGTAGTATTACTATTGACGAACTCTGGGCGGAGGAGATAGGACGTCGTTTAAGGTATTACATTGGCAGTCGCTGTGGACCGTCAGCAGCAGCAGCAGCCGACGAACAGCGACAGAGGCGCCAGTTGCGTCGGCGCTGTCGATGCCCCTGCCATCCTCAAGAAGTCAACACGCAGGTGTGTGAAGGGCGGCGACCCAGCCATGCGACAGCGATGTGGGGCGCCACAATACAAAGAGGGACGCAGGCCGTAGACTGCCGTCCGGAAAGGACGAGTGGTTCGAGACGTTACTTCCTGCGCATGAGCGTCTCCATCATCGCCTCGCGCAGCTTCTGAATCGACGCGGGGTTCTGCGCCGCGGCGGTGGAAGCACCACCACCGTAGGGCTCCAGCGGCGGCTGCTGGTACTGCTGGTACTGCTGGTAGGGCGGCTGCTGGTAGGGCGGCTGCTGGTAGGGCGGCTGCTGGTAGGGCGGCTGCTGGTAGGGCGACTGCTGGTAGGGCGGCTGCTGCGGGGGGTAGCGAGTCTGCGAGGACAGGTGGCTGAAGTGCGGCGCTGGCGGCGCCTGTTGCGCGGTGTTGCTCGGGTGGGTGAAGGAGAAGCCGGCCTTGGCGACGGGCTGCTGCAGTTGCTGAGAGATAGACAGCAGGCCGCGGCGCTGCTGTTGCTGCTGCGTGAAGGAGCCCCCGCGACTCTGCGGCTGCGACGCACCGCGCGACGACTGCTGCGCCCCGATCCGCGTGAGCTGCGGCACGAACGACGTCTCTTCGAACGCGGCCTGAGCGGGCGCCTGACTCGCGCCACGGCCGCCATCGTAGCGACTCTGCGCTGGTGGGCCACTCGCACCGCCTTGACGATCGCCACCGCCGCCGTAGCGACCGCTGCGGTCCCCGCCGCCACTTCGATCGCTGCCGCCGTAGCGACCACCGTTATCGCCGTAGCGGTCGTTGCCGCCGTAGCGACCACCGTTATCGCCACCGTGGCGGTCGTTGCCACCGTAGCGGTCGTTGCCACCGTAGCGGTCGTTTCCGCTGTGACGGTCGGGCTGTCGCTGCTGCTGGACGAGGTCGCGGCCGCGGTCGTAGCGGCTCTGGCGCTCAGACTCGATGCGGCCGCCGTACTGCGACTGCCGCTGCTGGCCAACGCTCTGGAAGAGGTCGAGCACGTTGAAGCCCGAGCGGTTGAGGCGCGGCGGGCGGCGCGGCAGCAGATCGTGGTCCATCAGCGGCGACTCTGGCGGCACCGCGCCGGGCAGCAGCGCCGATCGGTGCGCGCCGGGCTCCGGCAGCTGCAGCTGCGCGACCAGCACCTCGTTGCGCTCAATCTCCGCGAGCCAGCGCTCGGAGCCGGCGGGAGGCCGCACCAGCGCGCCGCGCAGCGCGAGAAATCGCTGCGGTGGCGCCGCGAGCACCGCTGCGACGCCGGTTTCGCTGCAGGTGCACGCGACGGTTTCGAGTGGCGCGTCGTTTACCGCGTCGCCATCGCCGTCAGCGTCGCCGAACGAATGCGACGGGTCGAGCGCCGCGCGGACGTCAGCGTCGGTCTCCGGCGCCGCCCGCTGCAGCTGCGCGTGTTGGCTCATGAAGCTGCCGAGCGCGGTGGCCGCGTGCGCGAAGAGCACCGCGGGCCCGAGGCTGTTGCGGCGCCGCGCGTCGAGCGACAGCGACGCGCGCACGAGGTCGAAGGCGCCGACGACGCGCGACTCGTCGAGAAAGGGCAGCAGGAGGATCCAGAGCCACGGCAAGTGCTTGCCGTTGGGGTCGATGGGCACGTCGTCGCTGTAGAGGTCCACGATCGGCGACTCGGGCGTCGTCATGAGCCACTGCACCTCCGCGGGCAGCGCGTGCGCCGAGGAGGCGGGCAGCACGGCCAGCAGCTGCTCCAGCGGGCGGAAGGGCTGCGACAGCGCGAAGGCGGCCACCTCGGCGCCGTACGAGTCGATGTTGACGAGGTCGGAGGCGAAGGGCGCGTAGTGGAAGGGGTAGTACCAGTTCCACGAGGGCACGCCGCGGTAGTAGTAGCTCATCACCCAGCACAGGCCCTGCACGTACGACACGCACATGCGCCGCAGCCCCCCGCCGCGCTCGAGGTCCTCGCGCTTGAAGGGCTCGCCGTAGTAGCGCTCCTTCCAGCCCTGCTCGTGCAGCCGCACGCCGTCCGCCACCTCCACCTTGTACCGCTCGATCTGCTGCTGCTCGCGCGCCTTCAGCCGCTCCTTCAGCGCCGCCTCGGCGTCTGCGCCACCTTTCTGCGCGTTCTGACGGGGCCTCTCGGCGGCAGCTGCGACGTCTCCGTCGGCGGCGGTCGGCGCTTCGGCTGTGGGCGGCTCCGCTTCGACGTCGGCGCGCGGCCGCTTTCCGAGGAGGCTCTGTCGCAGCGCCTGCGCCGCGTCTGCGTTGGCAGCCGACGACGTTCTGTCGTGCGCAGGCTGCGCCGCCTGCGGCTGCGGCGCGGCGGCCGCCTGCTGCAGCTGCTGCTCCTTCTGCTGCTGTTGCTGCTGCTGCCGCTGCTGGAACCGCCGCTCCGACGCGTCCTCGGCGCGCTTCTTGCGCAGGAAGATCTGGTCCTCGACCTCGCCGACGCGGCTGAGTAGCACGTCGGCCTGCGACAGGTTGATGACGCCGCCGGGCGCCGTGACGTAGTCGCCCAGCGAGGGCAGAATGTCCTTGTAGCACTGCACGAGGAAGTCGAGCGCGCCGTCGCGGATGTCCAGCGACGGGAGGTGCGGCAGGAAGTCGTTGCCCACGAAGAAGCACATGAAGATGAAGTCGTCGATGATGCGCTCGAGGTCGTAGGCGAAGGGCAGCGTCTGCCGCAGCGACGAGAACTCCGCCTCGAGGTACTCGCGCAGCACGTGCACGTGCAGCGCCTGCAGCGGCTTCGCGAAGACCCACTCGTCCGCGGGGTCTGCGCATCGCACGAGGCGGTCGTTGAGCATCGAGTGGCTGTTCAGCGCCCGCTGCGCGAGGTTGCTCTCGTCGTCGGGGTTGTCGCGCTCCTTGCGGCCGAAAAACACTTTTTCGCGCAAAATCGTGAAACGCGCCTCGTGGGTGGCGAGCGCCAGCATGATGAGGTCAGCGTCCAGCCCGTGCAGCACGTGGTGCGTGTTGGGGTCGTAGCCCGGCTGGTTGCGCTGGCTGCGGATGTAGTCCATGATCTTGTGCTCGCCCTCGCCGGGCACCGACGCGTCGGAGAAGACGACGGTGAGGCCGCGCCAGAGCTTGTCGCTGTTCATGCGCTCGAGGATGTAGTGCTTCACGAAGACGGAGATCTTCGTCATGAACTCCGTGCCGGGCGTGATCACGTTCGAGTCCCAGCCGTCGCCGCCCTTGCGCTCGGGCGCGTCGAAGCCCTCCGCGACCATCTCCTGGACCACCTCCTCCATCAACTCCTTCTTCTCCTTCGCCTCCTGTGCAGCGCGAAAGCGGCGAGATCGTTGCTGATTCATCTTGGCCCTGGGAGCAACACCGTCGATGGCGAGGAAGAGGACCTTCCGCGGTCGCACGGCAGACACCAGGCGGTCGATGTACTTCGTCACGTTGCGGTACATCTCCTCTTCCGTGCTCGGCGCCTCTCGGTCTTCCGGATGACTGCAGGGATGGATCAAACCATTCATGTCCACGTACAAGTTGTCGAACTCGACGCCGTTGGGGTTGGGCTCCGTCAGGTCGACGGGGATGACGTTGTCGCCGACGACCTTCGGGAACTGCTCCAGGACGTTCACCACGATCTTCGCATACTTCTCAGATATCCATCGATAGAAAGCCGGGACGCCCATGCTGACTGCCCCTCTCGCGTCACGATTCGAATGTGATTTCGTCGCTCGGCGCTGGTCGCTCGGCGCTTGGCGACGGCGACGGCGACGGCGACCAGCCAGTATTCGCCGTCTTCTTTGGCGGCGCCTCGCCTATGCCGCTAACTTCGCCGTCGTCTGGGCCCGCGACCGTTACGATTCGCGCGCACCGCCGCCGCTGCCGCCGCTGCCGCCGCTGCCGCTGAGAAGGGCCCCGATCTGCGCAGACGAACAGCTCCAGGCCACGGTCACAGTCAAAAGACCGATTTGTTATGATTCAGACAGCCGTCGGCCCTTGCAACAGTCGCACGTGAACAGGACCGGCTTCGTTTCGCTCTCAATGCAGTCGCCCGCTGGAGTCCCAACGATCACCTACTGCCGCATCCAGCCGGGCAGTCAGATTGGCGGCCAGGGCGATCTCGTCCACGATGGAAATTCGGTCGTAGTCCTTGAACCGGGACAACCCTCGTCGCGCTACGATGTCTCGCACGTGATCGAGCGGGGCGCATCGGACGAAGAATCCTGCGAAGTCGCCTTCGGGCACCTCGCCGGCGGCGGTCTCGGCACCGTGCTGAACCCCATCGCGGCCTTCGTCAACGACTGCGTGAACGTCGTCATCGTTCTGACGGGGTCGCGGCAGACGCGCAAGTGGAGCTACCTGAAGCGCGTGCTGCTGCCCTTCGTGTCCAACGAGATCCTCGCGAACCTCGACGCGAAGAGCCGCGAGCTCCCGCCGGGCTCATATCGCGCGCAGCTGGCGCTCAGCGCCTTCGACGTGCAGGACGAGGTGGTTTCGGACCTGCTGCGGCCGGCGAATCGCGGCTTGGGCCTGTCGACGACGCTGGAGGACGGCGTCGCGGTGATGGGGCTGCACCGCGAGAAGATCCTCGACGAGGCCACGCTGCGCAAGCTGCTCTTCGACGCCTGCGACAACCGCGGCGTCCACCAGCTGCCCGTGGGCGGCAGCGTGGACACGTCGACCGCCGTCTTCGAGTTCCGCCTGCACCAGTCGGAGACGGCGTACGCCGCCGGCGGCCCTCAGCCCGGCGGCCTGGCGCCCAACGTGCAGGTGCGCGAGAGCTACAGCCGCTTCATCGTCGTCGATCTGCAGGCCAGCGACCCGCTGGCGGGCGCGCAGGCGGGTCAGCAGCTGAGTCTGCTCGCGGGCGCCAACCTCTTCCGCTCGCTCGTCGCCTTCGCCGACGTAGCGCGCAAATTGGGCAACGCCTACCGCGCGCAGCTGGCGCCGTTCCGGGCGTCGAAGCTGACGTACTTCCTGTCGGAGCTGCTGGGCGGCAACGCGCTGGTCGTGGGGCTCGGCGTCGCGGCGCCCGGCGAGCCGGCCGTGTCGCGCGCGACGCTCGAGCTGCTCGTGGCGCTGGGCGCGGCGATGCACTTTCCGCTGGCGGCGCGCGAGCAGAGCGACGTGCTGCGCGGGCTGCTGACGAAGTACCGCGCGCTGCTGCGCCACGCGCAGGACGTGCTGGAGGAGGGCGAGTCGCAGGGCGACGAGGCCGCGACGCAGGCGGCGCAGGCGGCGCAGACGATCGCCGCGCTGCAGCGCGAGGTGGCGCAGCACGTGATCGAGCGCGACAAACTCACCGAGCTCGTCGCGCTGCTGCGCGCGAAGAACGAGACGGTCATGGCCGAGAAGCTGGCGCAGAGCGGCGCGCTGGCGGCGGCCGAGGAGGACAACGTAGCGCTGGCGCAGACGATCGTGCAGCTGCAGCTGGCGCTGGCGCAGCAGCAGGAGCAGAGCGACGCGCGCATCCACGACCTCGAGGCGCGCGGGGCGCAGCTCGAGGGCGAGCGCGACGGCCTCCAGGCCGCGCTGCACGAGCGCACGCAGCAGGTCGCCGCGGCGGAGGCCGAGTTGCGCGCGCAGAGCGACGCCGCCGCGGCGCTGCGCGAGTCGCTCGGCGAGTACCGACAGCGCTGCGAGGACCTCGTCGCGCAGACGCAGGGCCTCGAGCTGAAGCAGACGGAGCTATCCGCCGAGCTGCTCTCGCAGGTGAACCGCGCCGACGCGCTCGACGCCGCGACGCGCGAGGCGCAGCGGCAGCTGGCGCAGCAGACCGACGCGCTCGACGCGCTGCAGCAGCGCGAGGCCGCGTGGCAGGCCGAGCAGCGCGCGCTGCTCGAGCGCGTCGTCGAGAAGGACGACGAGCTGCTGGCGCTGCAGCGTCGCCTGCTGGGCCGCCAGTCGGAGCAGGACGCGCAGGCGGCGGAGAAGGACGCGCAGGCTGCGAAGGAGCGCGAGCAGCGCGCGCGCGGCGCCGCGCAGCAGCTGCAGCACCTCGTCGACGAGAAGCACGTGCAGACGCTGCAGCGCAAGCTGCAGGCCCTCGAGACGCAGCTGCAGCGCCAGGCCGCCGACCTGCAGCACGCCGCGACGCAGCTGGCGGCCCGCGACGAAGAGGCGCAGCGGCTCCTCGAGCAGCAGCGCCAGACGCTGGCGCAGCGGCTCTGCGCGCCCGACGCGCAGCCGGAGGACGCCGCCGGAGACGACGCGGCGACCGCGCTGCAGGAGCTGCTGCAGGCCCATCGAGCGCGCGAGGCGGCGCTGCGTCAGGCGCTCGCGCAGGAGACGCTGGCGCGGCAGCGCGCCGTGGCCGCCTACCGCGCGCTCTTCGACCAGTTCCGCGCGGCCGTCGAGCAGTTCGAGCAGCTGCAGCGCCACTTCGCCGCGCTGCACCGCGAGCTGCAGCCGCTCGTCGCTGCGCAAGACGCGGGCGCCGCGCCGAAGGGCCGCCGCCAGAAACACGCGACGCTGGCGGCCAGCGACAGCGGCGCCTCGCTGCAGTCGACGCTGGCGGACGCCGACGGGCAGCTGCAGCAGGCGCTGCTGCAGGGCCAGTCGCTGCTCGCCGAGCAGTTCGCCTTCCTCGCGACGCAGACGCCGCCAGCCTCCGCCGCCGGCGCCGCCGTGCGCGACGACGCGCGCGCCGCGGCGGAGCCGGAGCCGGAGGAGGTGCAGCAGCGCACCGCCGCGCTGCTGGCCGCCTACCAGGCGAAGCTCCGCCAGAGCGAGGCGCGCGCCGCGCACTGGCAGCGAGAGAGCGTCGCGCTGCAGGAGCAGGTCGGCGCGCTGCTGCGGCGACTCTCCGGCGCCGGCGCCGGCGTCGGCGACGCAGCTTCCGACGCCGACGCCGCCTCCGTCGCGCGGGTCGAGGCGTCGGCGCAGGCGTCGGCGCAGGTGGAGAGCCTTGTCGCGGAGGTGCGCGACCTGCGTCGCCAGCTGCTCGGCTCGCAGCAGCAGCGCTCGCAGCTCGAGGCCTTCGCGCAGCTGCTCGACCGCCGAGCGCCGCCGATGCAGTCGCCGCTCGACGGTGAAACCGTCGCGGTCGACGCGCCCGTTGGCGCCCCGCAGCGGCCGCTCAGTCGCCCGCCCAGCGCAGCCGTCGCCGGCGGCTCTCGCCGACCGTCCGCGCGGCCGGAGCCCGACGCGGCCGTCTCGCCGCCCGAGCTGCCGGCGCAGTCGCCGCAGCCGCCGACGACGCAGCCGCCGCCGCTGCAGCCACCGTCACAGCTGCCCCCGCCGACGCAGACGCAGACGCAGACGCAGCAGGCGCTGCAGCGCGACCTGCAGGCGGCGCAGGCGCGCAACTTGGAGCTCTCGAGCCGCGCGACGCAGCTGGCGGAGGAGCTGCGCAGCTACCAGGCGTACATGCGCGACGTCCTGCCGCAGTACCAGCGCAAGCTCGTCGCCCTGCAGCAGCGTCTGCAGCGCCAGGCGGCGCCGACGGGCGGCAAAAAGGAGCGCGACGCGGCGCCCGACAAACTGCCGCCGATCGCGTAGGCGGCAGCTGCGTTTGGTCGTCGCGAGGGCGCCGCGCTGGCGCACAGGCCGGCGACGCCGGCGACGTGGCCCGCCATCAGCGCGGCGCGGTGCGGCCGCCGCACGAGGCGGCGGTAGAAGCACACGGGCAGCAGCAGCGAGTCGGAGAACGAGGCCACGGCGCCGATGAGGCCGCACGCCGACGCGAACTGCGACTTGCCCAGCGACAGCGCCAGCAGCGCCGCGACGACGCTGATGCCAGCCGACGTCGTCACGACGGCGGCGCGAGCGGCCGCGCCGCTGCGCTCGTCGGCCTTTCGCGCGGTGGTCGCCGTCTCAGCGACAGCGTCGCCATCGGCGTCGGCGTCGGCGTCGGGCCGCCGCTGACACAGGAGGTTGAGCGTGTCGGTGACGGGCAGCGTCACCAGCGGACACGTCACCAGCAAATTGCACACGACGCCCACCGCCGCGGTGAAGCGCAGGAAGTGGCCGTCGGGGAAGACGCGGCCTAGCGTGTCCTTGCCGATGTTCAGCGTCACCGGCGCCTCGGTGAACTGTGCGTAGGCGGCGTAGCCGACGGCGGCGAAGGACACGTACAAGACGATGACGCCCGCCATCGCCGCCCAGATCACCTCGCGGTACCGCGCCGGCTGCTCCATCGCCGCGTACAGTTTCGGGAAAGTGCTGTGGCCGCCGAAGCAAAAGGCCACCAGGCCAGCGGCCAGCGGCAGGCCCGAGGCGTGGAAGAAGACGTAGCGGCGCTGGAGCGCGGCCTGGTCGGCGGCCTCCATCTCCTCGCCGCACCACAGCAGCGCCACCAGCACGAAGCCGATCATGAAGTAGCCGATGGCCGAGGCGTACGCCGTGAGCTTGAGCTCGAACGAGCAGAAGAAGATGTTGATGGCGCAGGCGACGCAGACGGCGGCCTCGTAGGACACGAGCGGCGACAGCACCTCCGCGTTGATGGCGATGTTCATGAAGAACGACATCAGCGCCAGCACGAGCTCCGTCGCGAATATGGACAGCACGAGCTTGTCGCCGTGCCGTCCGAAGCAGTGCTTGCCCAAGGTCACGTAGTTGACGACGGTGCCAGGTTCGTAGGCGTCGGTGGCTTTGAACGCTTCGATCGCGGCGACGAGCAGGTCGAACGCGTAGCTGAAGATGAGCCCCAGCGCCACGAGGGCGCCGAGCGAGAGCCAGCCCGCCGATGCGATGGCGAAGGGCAGGGACAGCATGCCCGAGCCGGTGATGACCTTCGCGAGGTTGCACGACGTTTCAAAAACGGTGCACTGCTGGCCGCTGGCGGCGCGGCGATCAACTTCCTCGTCGCCTGCCACTTCGAGTGCCTGATACTTCACGTTGGAGGCCGATGAGCTCCCTGTTTTCAGCGGTTGGGTCTCCATGCTGCACACCGGGGAGTCGGTCGTCGGCTGCAGCGGTGGGAGGACGGACGGCGCAGGGCAGACGAGAAGCGTTGCTCGGTCGCTGTCGAAGAGGCTTCCTGCGTTGCGCTATCTCCCGCTCTGAAGAAGGCTATTCAACAAATGATGATGCAAGCTGGCGGTTGGGCGAGAAGAGAGAGCTTCTTGGTTCTCGTCGGTTCTTTGGTCCAGCGGCGGCGGCGGCGGCGATGAAAATTCTTTGAAATGCAAAGTACTTCATTTTTGTTTTCTATAGCTTTATATGTTGTTAAGTATGGACTAACTACGTACCGAGAATCACTCCCCGAAAGCGGCACGACGACGACGACGACCTCTTGTACATGATGGCGACGACGCCATGGTGACGACGACGCCGCAGCGGCGCAGCGGCGGCAGCGGCGGCGATCCCGTCGGCCCATCGGCCCCAGCGTAACTAACTAACCAGCGACAGCGCAACGAACACCGAACACCGAAGACCGAAGACCACATCGAAACCTGCGAAATCGATCGATCTCTGTCGGCTATGGGATTTGTCGTTCTTGCGGTGGGGCTTCTGCTGGCCGTCGTGGCCACCGCTGGCGTTGTGGTGGTCGCTCCCGACGGCGTCTGCAAACCGGTCGCTCAACTGGAGAAGAAGATGAGCGAAAATGCGGCCTCCGAGGGACACAGTGTGAGCGCCATTGGTGTGTTGGATCCCGACGGCAGCTCTGTCTCGCTGGCCATGTGCAACAAGATCTTCGGCGCCGCCTTCGCCGACAACGAAATGGGTAAGCAGCGTCGCGCAACGAGAACTGAGACTTCGGTTAACCCGTGGTGGACAGGACTGTCGCTCTCCCCGTCCGACGATGGCGTCGTGCTGCGGAGCAACTTCAACGCCCTCGCGGGGCCGGGCTTCACCGCCGTCAAGGCGCTCGAGCTCTTCAACGCGCTGTCCGCGCTGACCGCGGTCGTCGTTGTCGCCGGCGACGTCGACGAGTTCCGATCGAAATACGAGCGCCTCATGCGCATCGTTGTGCGGGAGGCGTCGTCGCCGCTGCTGGTGACGCTCGGCGGGGCGGTCGACGCGAGTGTCGCGAGCGACGTGGAGCGCGAGCTGCTGCAGCTGCACCGCGACGAAAACGGCGACGAGGCCTCTCCGCTGGAGGTCGTCGTCGTCCGCGCGGACAGCACTGACGACAGCGCCGTCGTGCGGACGCTTCGTTCCACTCCGCGGCGGCTGGCTGCGCTGTCGGCGGCGGAGCTGTCGCAGAAGTGGGCGCTGGCGTCGAAGAGGGCGACGAGCCACCTCGACAAGGTCAGAGCCGCCGCCCGTCGCCGGCCATCGTTCTGTGTGCTGACTGTCTGTCCGCGTGTGTCTACAGGAGCAGCAGCGCTCGCTCTTCGTCATTTCGCGCGCCTTCCTCGACTGCCAAAAGGCGGCGGACGAGGTGCTGGCGCTGCTGCGGCGGCGGGTCGAGAAGAACAAAGTCGTCGCCTCCTTCGGCAAGCGCGTGGGCCAGCTGCTGGACAGCGCTCTGGCCGACTATGCGGCCGGCGTGCGCGACACCGCACTCGTCGTCGAGGCGACCGAGCGCGCGCGCGACTTACGCGCGACGATTCTGGCGTCGGCGTTGGAGATGCTCCAGCAGCAGCTGCTGGTGCTCGAGCGGAGCAGCGCGACGAAGCTGCGGCGCGGCCTCACGCAGCTGTACACCGCCCACGAGGCCCCTGCGAAGGACCTCGTCGAGCAGGTGGTGCGGCGCGTTGCGGACGACCACGACGCCGCCGCCGCGGCTCTCGAGAACGCGGCCATCTCGCTCGTGGCCCACAACCCCGACGACTTCGAGGCGCGACTGCTGAAGGAGGCGCAGGAGTTTCCGGGCTCCGCCGCCCACAAACTCATCGCGATCCGCCGCGCGGAGAAACAGGTCGCCGAGGCGCCGAAGAAGCGTCGCCGGGCGAAGGGCGGCTGGCTCTCGTGGCTCAAGGTGTCCGCGACGCTCGTGGGCATGCTGCGCCCCGCCGGCGTGGGCAATTTTCAGGGCTACGTCAACTACCGCGCGGCGGTGCTGGGGCGGCCGCTGGACCTGCTGCTGGGGGTGCAGAACGACGGCGACGCACCCGAAATCGTCGGCGAGGACCGCGAGCACCCGCTGCTGCGCCTGCAGCCGAAGTTCCACTTCGACATCGACCTGTAGGCGAGCGTCTCGCGCGACAGAAGCGCTGCGTTAGTCGTAATTACACTGAAGTCAGCCGGCGATATGTACACGAGCGGCGCCGCGCCGCTTCAGAAGTGCGCGTCGGAGGCGTCGCCCACCTTGCGGCTTTTGCCGTATTTCGTCGCGGCGATGTTCTTAAACTTCTTCTCGTTCCAATTGGGGGCATCGCCGATGTCCCGAGTGAGAAGCGACTCGTCGACGGGCTCTGCGTCAGCCCCGTCGCCCTCTGCGCCCTCCTCCTCTGCGTCTTCTTCTTCTTCCTCCTCGTCCTCCTCGTCCTCCTGCTCTTCCTCGCCCTCATCATCGCCTTCGCCGGCCTCCGCAGCGGCGGCTTTCGCTTGCGTCGCAACGAAAACTGTCGTCAGCGCGTCCTCGTCGACGGCCGCGACCGCCGCTTCGGCTTCAGCGTCCGCCGCGCCACTCTCGACGGCATCGACCGCGTCTTCAGGCGAATCTAGGGGCCCACAGCACCCAGGACATATGTTTCGCTGCACGCCGCATTTGTCGCAGAGTGTTCGGTACGCTTTCGTGACGCACTTTTGCTTGCAGCCCTGGCAGTTGGCGACGTTCTTCAGCGGCTTGTACTTGTCGAACTTGAAGCGCCACTGCACCTTTTCTCTGCAGCGCCGACAAACTCCCTCACACATAACCTTTTGGATGTGCGCCTCGCGCTTCAGCTCGCTGTCTTTCATCTTGATGTCGCGGTGGCGAATGAACTTCGCATTTTGCGCGCCCTTCGTGTACCCGTCAGTGTATTTGCCTGGCATCGCTGTTCCGAGTTGCAAAACTCCCCCGAAAGATCCTCAGCGGTTGTTCTGTGAGCTCTTGACTGTGAACTGCGTCGTTAAAGCGTGGTTGAAGCGTGATTGCCGCGTGATTACCGCGACGCTCGGCGCGGCGGGCGAACGGGTGGCCCGCCGCGTCGTCGTCGTCGCGTCGCCGCCCCCCAGGAAGAAGGCCAAAGTAGCCGTCGTATTGACACTTCTCGGATATGACGCTTAACAAGCCGTCGGATTGATTCAAATTTCGGCGTCGGCGACGGCGACGCGACGATGCGACGATGCGACGATGCGACGACGCGACGGAGTCATTCACGAAAGGCTACAGCGACGGCATCTCCGTCCAGACTGCTCCTTCGCGGCGAAGATACGACGCGAAGATACGACGCGGATTCGCCTCTGTTTCGCGGCCGAACTGACCACCGCACCGCTGGCCGCCAGCACCCGCTCTCAGCGCTTTTCCGCGGCGGAATGAGGTCGAGCGACGATTGGTAACGAAATGAGCAAACGAGGGAAGACTTTATCAGACGCTCTTCAGCGGAGGGAAGGGACCTGCGATGGCGATCGAATCAGCGCCGTTGGCGCCCAGATCGACGTCGTCGGCGTCCTGCCGGCCGCCGTCGCTTCCAAAGCGAAGAAGCTCTTCTTGAGCAACAACAACCTGCGCAGCTTGCAGAACATCGACCAATTTCACGGCGTAGAGACCCTCTCGCTCACACACAACGACATCAAATACCTCGAGGAGCTCTACCACCTGCGCGAGCTGCGCGGCCTGCGGAAGCTCTCGCTGGAGGGGAACCTCGTCACGCGGGTGCCCTTCTACCGGGACTTTGTCCTGGGCCACTGCCCGGCGCTGCAGGCGCTCGACGGCCTCGCAGTGGCCGAGGACGACCGCCTGCGCGCCGCGCTCAACTTCCGACGCGCGTGTCTCTTCATCTCGCGCGCCATCACCGGCGGCGTGCGCAACGCCCTCCTCGGGCAGATCGTAGCGCGCCGCGTCGCCCACAACGAAATGCGCAGCAGTGTCTTCGGGCGCTTCAAGTGAGTTGCCTGCTCCGCGGCGGTGCCCTGCGCGTCTGACGGCGTCTGACGGCTGCGTCTGTTTAGGAGTCTCCACGCGTCGTTCGTCGCGGCCGCGCGGCCCGGCGTCTCGTCGCTGTCGCAGCTGGTCGGTCTGCTCAAAGCCGCGGGCGTCTTCCGCGAGGTGCTGCTCCGCTGCGAGGCCACGATGAGCCGCGAGCTGCAGGTGGGTCGCCCGTCGCGCGCTGTCGTCGCCAGCCGCCGCTAACCGCCGCCCCTGTCGCCCGTCTGTCTACAGCACGCGCTGCTGCGCATTCAGCTGCTACGGCAGCAACGCAACGTCCGCGCGCCGCCGCTCACCGACGACGAAGTCTTCGCCGAGTACTTCGCGCAGCAGGAGCTGTTCTACGAGGCGTTTCTGCGCGAGAACGAGGGCGTCGAGCTGTTTCTGGGCGCGGCGCCGCCGCCCGCCGCGCGGGACGCCGTCGACGCCGAGCTCAGCGCCGCTGCTGAGGATGTCGCTCAGGCGCAGGGCCAGGCGCGGGCGCCGACACGCGCCGCGGGGGACCGCGGGGACCGTCGCGCTGCGCTGGCGGCGCCTGTTGACGCCGACGAGGCGGCGCCAGCGCCGCGAGGGCGGCTGCCTGCGAGTCGAGAGCGCCAGCGCCGCCAGCTGCACGACGAGTACGCGCGCGTCCTCGCGGTCGTCCGCCCGGCGCAGTCCGAGGCGCCGCATCCGCCGGCGTCGCGACTGAAAGCGACGGCGGCGACGGCGGCGGAGGCGGCGCCCGGCAAAGAGAACCGCCGCAGCGACGCGGCGCTCCCCGACGCGACGATGACGACGAAGCTGCTGCCGCCGCCGCCGCCGCCAGCGCTAGCGCCAGCGCCACTCGATGCGCCGCTGGTCGCAGCGGAGCGGCCGTCGGACGCCCCGACGGACGTCGGCGAACTGGTCGCCGCGCTCGAGACGCCGCTCGACGCGGACGCGGCGCTGCAGCGCGCGCTCGAGGCCCTCGACGCGCTGTGGCGCGCGGACGGCGCAGCGCTGGCGACGCTTCTCGCGCGCTGCGGCGCGCTGCGGCCGAGCGACGGCGACGACGGCGACGACGACGACGCGCTGCGGCCGGTCGCCGGCGGCGCGCAGCTGTCGCTCGGCGACGCGAAGCTGCGGATCCAGCAGCTGTCGCGGCGCCTGATTCGCCTGCAGCGCCGCGAGGCGGCGCACGTCGAAGCGCATCGCTCGCTGCGCGCGGAGCTCGGCGCGGACGCGGCGCGGTCGCGTGGTGAGGCGCAGTGGACGCGCGGCGCGGCGCCGCTGCGCGCGCTGCTGCAGACGGCGCGCGACCTGCAGCAGCGCGCGGCGGTGGCCGTCGGCGCCGCCGATGCCGACGCGGCGCTGTTTCACGCGCTGACGCGGCGCCGCGAAGCCCTCGCCGAGACGCTGCAGCGCGAAGAGGCGCGCGCGCAGCTGAGCGCCGCGCTGCTCGCGAAGGAGGCCGCGGCGCTGCGCAGCCTCCGCGACGACGCGGCGCGCGTGCAGCGGACGCTGGCGGCCGTCGCGCCGCAGTCGCAGGCGATCGCCCGCCGCGCGGACGCGCTCGCGCGCCACGAGCAGCGCGTGCGCCGCGTGTCGCTGGCGCGCCGCTGCTTCGCGCGATGGGTCGCCTGGCAGCGCTGGCAGCGGCGACTGGCCGCGGCGACGGCGCGTTGGGCGGCCAGACGCGACCGCTGCGCGCTGCGCGTCACCTGGCGGCTCTGGCGGCAGCGCTACGCCGCGGCGCGTCGTGGCGCCGTCGTCGCGGCGCGCTGCCGGCGGGCGCTGCTGCTGCGCTGCCTCGTGCACATGCGCGTGCGCGCGTTCCGCTCGGCGCTGGGGCGCGCGCGCGTCGCGAAGTGGCGCGTCGCGTCGCTGCGCCGGCGCTTCGGCCAGTGGCGGCGCGCGATGGACGCGCGCGCGGCGCGGCGCATGCAGCGCGCGTGTCTCGCGGTCTTCGTGACGCTGCGCTGCTTCCGCGGCTGGCGGCGGCTGGCGGCCGACGCGCGGCTCTCGCTGCGGCAGCGCGCCGAGCAGCTGCGACTGCGGCGGACGCGCCGCGCGCTGGCGCTGTGGCTCGTCGCGCAGCTGCGGCTCCGACGGCGCTGCGACGCGCTGAGCGCCGCGTGGGACGCGCGTCGCGCCGCGCGGCTGCGGCAGCGCAGCTTCCGCCACTGGCTCGCGACGCTGCGCCACCGCCGCGCGCTGCAGCGCCTCGCGCTGCTGCGCCGCCATTTCGGCCGCCTGCGCCGCAAAGTGGCGGCGCTGCGCGCGCGATGTGCGCGACCGTCGCCGGTCGCGCAGCTGGCGGCGGCGCTGCAGCCGGCGACGACGTCGCTGCGTCGCCTGCGGCTGCTGCTGCGGCGCTGGCGGCGGTGGGCGCTGCGGTGCGACGTGGACGCGCAGCTGCTGCGGCTGGCGCAGTGGCGAGCGGACAGCGCCGCCCGGCGCCGCGCCCTGCGGCGCTGGCTGCGCGCGACGGGCCGGTCGGTCGCGCGGCGGCGCCGGCTGCGCCTGTGCCGCCTGCTGCGCGGCTTCCGCCGCTGGCGCGTGCAGCTGCAGCGACTCGTCGCGGAGCTCGCGCCGCCCGCCGCTGTGCCGGTCGCCGTCGAGCTCCGCTCGGTCGACGTCGCCTCGCCGCCGCAGCCGCAGCCGCAGCCGCCGCCGTCGCGGCCGTCACTCGCAGCGGCGGCTGCCGCTGGCGCTGCGCCTCAGTCGCCGCTTCCGGCGCCGGTGGCCGACGCGTTTCGCTGCTGGCGCACGGCAGCGACGCTGGCGCGGCGCCTGCGCCGTGCGACGCGGCTGCTGCGCGAGCGACGCGCGACGCAGCGGCTGGCGCGCGGCTGGCGCGCGTGGTGCGTTGCCGCGGCGCGCGCGCTGCGGCGGCGGCTGCAGCGGCACCTGACGGCGCACGGCGAGCTGCTGCTCGGCGACGAGGTCGCGACGCAGGCGCGCGACGCAGCGGCGGCGCGCGAGACGACGCGGCTCCGCGAGGCGCAGCGCGCGCTGACCGAGCGGCTCGAGGCGCTGCGCGTGGCGCTGTCGATGGCCGACGACGCGGCGCGCGACTGCGCGCTGCCGGTCGCCGATCTGCGCGCGTCGCTGGCGCAGTGGACGCAGCTGACGGCGGCGGCGGCGGAGCGGCTGCAGGACGCGCGCGCCGGCGTCGCGTCGCTGGAGCGGCGCATCGCGCGCGGCGACGAGGCGGACGACGGCGGCGTCAGCGCCGCCGCTCTGGTGCAGGCCGCGACGCAGCTGGCGCTGCTCGAGGCGCAGGCGCAGGCCGCCGGCGACGAAGCGCCCGTCGCGGAGGAGCGCGCGGCGGAGCTGCTGCAGCGCCAGCAGCGGTCGCTGCAGGCGCGACGCGACGCGCTGCGCCAACGCGAAGCGACGCTGCGGCAGCGCCGCGCCGCGTTGGCGCGCAGCCGCGACGAGTTGCTCGAGGAGCGCGTGCGCCTGTCGTCGCTGGTGCAGGCGACGGAGGCTGCGCTGGGCGCCGCCACGGCGCAGGTCGCGGCGACGATGGCCGACGACGAGCGGCGCCTCGACGCGCTCGCCGCGCAGGCCGCGCTGCAGCGCCAGCTGCTCGCCACGTGTCGCGCCGAGGAGCAGCGCCTGCGCCAGCTGCTGCAGCGGCTCACGACCGACGCCGCGGGCTTCGTCGGCGTCGGCGATCGACCGCCGCCGCTGCGCCTCGACGACGCCGACGACGCCGGCGACGAGGCGGTGGCGCGCGCGCAGCTGCGCGGCATGGCGATGGCGCTGGCTGCGGGGCAGAGGCTGGCGGTTGCGTCGCCCCTGTCGCTGCCGTCCGTTGACGGCGGCGAGCTCGACGGCGGCTCGGCGGAGTCGACGCAGCCGCCGGCGCCGGTCGCGGCGCGCGGCGACGACGCGTCGCTCGACGAGAGCATCGCGGCGCTGTCGCTGCGTCTGCGCCAGCGACTGGAGACGTCGTGCGTGTAGCTGCCCGCAACTGCTCCCCGCGTGGCGGCGGGGCGGTTTCCGGCGGCGGCGGCGGCGGCGGCGGCGGCAGCGGCGACTGCCCCACTCGTAGCACAGAGTTTGGGTATTGTGGGTATCTGTGTCTGGGCGCGACGACGACGACGGCGGCGGCGGCTCCGCAGCGGCGGCGGCGAAGATCGCCGCTGGAGCCGCTCGGCGGCCTCTTCGTTCGTCGTTCGTCGTTTGTGCACCATTTACTGCACCAGTGTATATATAACCAGTTTCTATCTTCTGTGTCCAACGCGCTTGCCGTGACTCGCTTCTCTGTCTCGTCGCTGAGACCGCCTCGTGGAGCTGCCGCTGCGTGTGACGAGCCGCCATGAGCTGCTGTCCCAACGTCTTCTCGCGATGCATTCCCTTTCGTGGAACTTGGCGCGTGAGTAAGGCGAATGACGACACGACTCCCCTCCACGATCTGGTGCTGCACCCCAGCGCCATCGACAAGAAGCTGAACAGCCTCATCTGCGACTGGCAGTCGGCCATTCTCGAGTACGAGAACCTCGAGCTGGCCTTCCTCGAGGAATGTGAGGCGCGCAGAGTCACCAACGCGTCTGAAATTCTCAGTGAAATGAAGGCAGACCCGCGGGCTTTCCTCAGGGGCTCCGAGCTGCTGAAGAACTGGCCCGTGCTGCACGACCTGACGCGGCTGTGCCTCAAGGTGCAGGACCTGCAGGCGCAGCTGCCGCTGCAGCGGGAACGGAACGACGCGACGCTGTCGCGCGACGACGCTCTCAACGTCTACGACGCCGACAGCCCCGCGAAGGCGGCGGACGGCGCCTTTCTGAAGAAACTGTCGTCGACGTGGTCCACGCGGCTCAACGCCGTCGACGCGACGCAGGGCGCCGTGTTGGTCAAGCGCGGCGACCAGCCGCTGCAGCTGCGCCCGCGCTGGCCGCGCTACCTGGCCGACATCTCGTACGACGTGATCAAAGTGAACAAGTTCGGCCAGAAGATGCGGCGCGTGCTGCGGCTGACGCAGCACCACGTGATCAGTCTCAAGGACGGCGCCGCCCTCACCAAGTTCTACCCCTACCGCGACGTGCGCCGCGCGTTCCTGGCGGCGCAAACGACGCTGAAGATCGTGCAGCGCGACGGGAAGATCAACACGTATCTGTCGCCCATCGCGCTGCACATTTTCCAGCAAATCGTCACGCGCGTGAAGATTCGCAAGGCGCTGGACGCGGCGGCGCTGGATCTGCTGCCGCAGCGCAGCAGCCCGGCGGAAGGCAGCGCCGAGGCGGCAGCGGACACCGCTGCGGCTGCGGACTTCACGCCGCAGGCGACGGCGACGATCATCGCCGCCATCAGCGAGGCGAACTCGAACTCCGCCGACGAGGTGCTGACGCTCTTCGCGCGGGAGCTGGCCGAGCGGACGATTCTGGGCCTCCGCCAGGACGCTGCCCGTGCGGATGAGGCGCAAGAAGCGCAGAGCTCTGCGCAGGACGACGTGGGCGCCGACGCGGCCGCGAGCGCCGAGCCGAGCGACGCTTCGTCCGCTGCGCAGCCAACGTCGACGGGTGACGAGCCGCCGCCGCCGCCGCCACCGCCGCCGCCGCCGCCGGCTGCGTCGCTGTCTCCGACCGCCAGTCCCCCGCTGTCCGCTTCCCCCGAAAAGTCCCTGCGCCTGGTCCAAGCGACGCTTCGGATGACGTACCCCGCCGAGTCGGCGGAAGGCGCCGTGCAGACGCAGGTGCGCGCGCTGCTCTTCGACAGCGACACGCCCGAGAACAGCACGCTGCTGCACTTCCTGCGCTCGGTGAACGACGCGGCCTCGTCGCCGCCACTCAAGAACACGCTGCTGAAGGTGCGGCACTTCATCGACGGCCTGCACGAGTACTGCCTCGAGAGCCGCGGCTTCGCGCTGGCCGCGCTGTATCGCCAGCAGGTGCAGCGGCGACTGACGCAGGCCCCGGCCGACGCGGCCGCCGGCGACGCGGGAGGGGCAGTGTCGCCCCAACTGACCAGTCGCGCGTCGCTGCGGTTTCTGCGAGAGAACGACTTGGGCCTCGCGCACGTGGACGCCGAGACGCTGACGCTGCTGTCGCTGGTGATCTTCCTCGCGGTCGAGGAGGTCGTGTTCCTGTCGCTGCGGTCGCTGCTGGTGCGGCGGTACCACGCCGAAGAGCCGTCTCGGCGGGCGCAGGAGCTGCGTGTGCAACGCCACGTGAAAGCTCTTCGCTCTCGCTCGCAGGAGGACTGGGGCGTGCCGCCGCAGCTGGTGTCTCCTCTGGGCTGGCGCTCGGCGGCCTTCGAGTTGGCCGCGTTGGAGCACAACCTCACGCCGTCGGTCCAGCTGCAGGTGCTCACGCGCACCTTCAAGAGCATCTACCACGAGTTCAAGTTCGCGCTGCTGCCGCGACTGGGAGACGGCGCGCACTGCATCGCGGCGGACGACCTGGTGCCCATCTTCTTGTTCGTCTTCTGCCAGACGCCGTCCCTGCGGCACTGTCTGCAGAACCGCGACTTCATGTGGGGGCTGGGCCACCCGGACCAGCTGCGGGGCGAGGCCGGCTACTTCCTCACGGTCTACGAGTCCGCCCTCGAGTGTGTGCTGCAGGACACCGGCCTCGAAGGCGGCGCAGCTGCTCGGTTCAGCAGCGTGGGCAGTCGCAGCGGCAGTTCGCGCTACAGCGTCGACTCGCAGGCGGACGCCCCGAAGGCGCGTTTGTCCTTCTCCCAGGCCGCCCTGGGTCTGCTGCGCCGCTTCTCGCGCTCTGATCCCGCAGGTCCATCGGAGGGCGCACCAGGCGAGCGGGCGTCCTCCCTGTCGCTGTCCATGTCGCGATCGAGAACCAGCAGCAGCGGCAGCGTAAGTGGCGCCGTGGAAAACCCACTGCTGCGCGCCTTGCGGCTGCCCGAGTCCCAAGATTTGGTGCGCGAGTCGTTTGCGTGACGCGGACAGCGGACAGCGCCTGTGTGTGTGTGTGTGTGTGTGTGTGTGTTGTGTTTCTCGACGAAATGCGTCGCGTACGACGTCCGTTAGTTATGAATTACCAGTGCGGCTCTTTGGTCTGTAATTGTTCGTCACCGCGACGCGAAGAAAGGGCACCGTCACGTCACCGTCGCTTGTTGGTGCCCGCAGAGGCGTCCGAATCTCGAGAGCGTTTTCGCGACCCAGTGGCAGCGGGGACAGCCGCTGCGGCGGCGGTGGCGGTGATCAGGGCTTCGTCGCCGACGTCGTCGTCTACAGAGAACGGGTGAGACGAGATGTGCAGGAGAGACGAGCGTCACGTACCGCCCAAAGAATTGGCCCGGTGCCGCGACCGACTGCTGCGATTGGCTGCCCCTGTGCCGTGCGAGGAGACGGTCTCGTGAGCGATGCTCTCCAAAACAGCAGCCTCGCTGACAAGGGCGGGCTCCACTCCGTCCGCGATGACCTGGTTGCCAGCGCTGGTGGCAAGGACCGACGCCACGAGCGTGCTACTGGCGGCCGGCGCCGGCTGATTGGCCATCAGCGTGCGCTGGCAGTGGCGACGGGTGAACATTTTCAGTCGAAGGGCGGCATTTTGCGTGGACAGCTGCAGTGCTGCAGCCCGGCGCCGAAGCAGGTCGCCCAGTGCCGTCGACCGGGCCTTCTCGAGTGCCTGGGCCTCTTCGCGAAGATCTGCCAGCGCAGAGCGCATGCGCTTCACATCTCCACGCCAACAATGACCTTGGCCACTGAAAAACCCTCCTTCGGCGTCTTGATTTCCAGAAGGCTCCTCGGCGGAGCGCTTTCGCCCGCCAGCAACCACGAGGCTCGCGTCGTCGCGATCCAGGGCGCGCCCGTCCAAAAGGAGAGGCGACTGCACCGCCGCGGCCAAGGCCACCACCTTCTGAAGCGACGCCGTCGAGCTGGTTGGGACAAAAGCCGCGGGACACAGAGCGAGATAAGGATTGCTTCCGCCGTGGTGCCAGCCTTTCGCCGCTTCCATCTTCTGTCGGTACTGCCCACGAGACGCATCAGTCTCCGACGCGACGGGCGGAAGCGGCGGTTGCAGCTGTTGATCGTCAGTCGGAGAGGGAGGATCCGTCTCGCTCTCGTCTGCGTCCGTCAGTTCGTTCTCTTCGTCGTCGTTTGCAGCAGTGTCGCTCTCGCCAGACGCGATGGCGTCCTCGCTCAGGCGCGGCAAGGCAGACAGCAGATACTTCGCACCGTGCGAGTGGAAGCGATCCAATACCCCGCGAACAGAATATGCGGCGGCTTCGCGTCGCAGCCACAATAGTAATGTAGCTGATGCGCAATGGATGGTCGCATACGGCAGCGACAAGGAAAAGATATTGGAGGTCGCGTCGAACTTGGTCACCACTCCCTCGCCGTAGCTGGTGCGCACCGTCGTTGCACCTACCACCACCAGTTCTTTCCCCAACGAATCCTCTAGACGTACGCATTTAAGCTCTTGACAAGGTCCATCGCGGCTGTTCAATCGGAACTGTTGCAGGCTTTGGCGAATCAGGTCGTACAGATGCAGGGCATTGCCGTAGCTCTTCGTGGTCGCCAAAGAGCGCAACAGCAGCGCTTGCTGCAGTCGCAAATATAACTCTTGCCCGCTTCGCTGCTCAGAAAATTCGCCTTTGACGTGAGTCAACCTGGAAGTGTAACCGTTTGTCGTAGCTTCCAACTCCTCTCGCTCTTCCTCGGCCGCACAGATCTCTTTGTGTGTCGACATCAGGCGCTTGATCGTGAACAGCGCGTGCTCAATTTGAGTGATCGTCACATCTGTCTTCTCAAAGTCGACCACTTCTTCTCTTTCAATGACCCGAATCGACCTCCGCGGCTTGACGGGATAGTGCGACTCCACAACATCTTCTGAGTCAACGCTCGAGTCGCCGTCAGTCTCAGGAGAAAGGAGTCTCTGAAGCTCGCACAAATCACTGTGAATCTCATGAAACGACAGGGACTCAACGCCTATGAGGGATACACATCACGATTGAATATTGGTCAAAGAAAAATAAGCATCAACAAAAAAGGGGCTGAGCGGGGCGGGGTGGGTACCTGGAAGCTTTGGAAGGGATGTCAGTTTGATTTGCATCACCGAAACAGGTGTCAGGTGAGGCTGCTGCTGCGGTTGCAAATCGCCCATCATTTTTCCTTGTTTTCAATCATAAAATGAGAGTCGCCGTGCGTTCTTGTCTCAAATCAGCGGAACCGATCGACGAGGGCGGCGAGGCTCAAAACAGCTCCGCGCGGTGCGAGCACAGGAGATGCGGCGCTTTGTACCTCCCCCCGATTGTGTGTACATTTTGATCTGCTATTAAAACAAGTATAATAGTAGTATTTTGATGATTGTAGTACAATATTGTACTTCTTCATTTGCTATCGCTCCTCAATTGCGCAGCACCCGACAGAGCTCGCAGCGAGCGTCGTCGTTGGCTTCGAAGACTTCGTTCGTTCGGTCTTCTTACCGCGACAATCTGTGCACACGTGATTCACGCTTCGCAATTTTGTGTGCCACACTCCGATCAATCATGGTGCTGAAAGTTCAATCGAAAAATGGAAAGGTCTACGAAGGTGAAGGCTTCTGTATCGACCCAGTAACAAAATCTTTGTTGTTGAAAACGACCGATGGGGACTATGTTATCGTCAATCCTGACAATGTTTCCTCAATATCGGGTCCGTTTTCTTCTATAATTGTTCCTGATCTTGGAGAACATCAGTTAAGGTATGTTATTATCATCCTCTGCTTTTCCAACTTCCTCATTCATTATTGCCCTTGTCAACTACAGCACATCTGAGTTGAGATCTCAAGAGGAGCATGCGCTTCGACAAGCTGAGAAGAGTTTGGAGTCGCTGAATCATCGCGTCAGTGGCGATATTCAAGCACTATATGATCGAATGAGCAAGTTATTCAGTAATTGTGTTTGGAAAGACGATAATAGCTTTCTTATCCTTGATGAGTACTTGGTGGAACCACCGAATTACGATGCTGTTCGCATTCGGCCAGGAAGAGAAGCAAGCGCGACTGCTGGCTTACCGCGCATTTCCAAAATGGTATGGACGTCATTGTACTGATGCTTTCATTTATTTGGTATTCTAACGTGGTTATTTCTTATGCAGTTGGAAGGAGAGAGGAAAAAGTTGAAGCTGTCTGTATAGTTTGATAACCATCATTCTTCGATGAGAACAGTAATTAATGGTTTCGATCGCGAATCAACCGGGCTCTTTTAACTTCGCTGAAATAGACTGTGTTGCAAATGGTGTTGCTGTCGAAAACGCTTACAGAATCTCATGAATGCATGATGATGTATTCTTTGACTGTAACGTATTTTTGATGCAACTAAACTTTAGAGCCCAGAAGAGCATCCCATCGGCCACTCCATTTGGGCAGTGACCCGTGCGGATTCAAAACGAAACGCGCCGACTCCTCAAAACAGATCCTAAAACTGGAACTATTTTGGTTTTGCATCCTAAGTAGGCGCTATTTCTCCGGCCTACGAGCCACACGTTGGCAGTGCTGCGCTTGTCGCGGCAGCGCGCTGCTGCTTCTCTTTCGACGCTGTCTCTCTCGTGGTGGACAACAGGGTGGAAGCATTTTATTCGGTGCAATAGCATCCACATTCCAACAATCGGAGTGCAGTACTGTCCACCATGCTCTCTCAAAGGTTGCGACTGAGTGCGAATATCTCGATTCGCCGGTCCTCTAGGTCCGTCTTTCAGTTCGCTCGCTCTGGTTACAATCCTCGTACAACCATTTTGGCGACCAATTTAAGAGATGATTTCACATTGGACGGCCTGAAAGACTCCGTCAAGGACATTAAGGAAATTGTCGGGCTCGAACTTCAACCAGGTTGCACTCTGCATTACACGGAAGAAACCAGTGCCACGAAGGCGTTGGAAGCCCTAAAGAAGGCAAACTTCGGTGTATGTTGCCTATCCCGTGTGCGCCGTCAAATACACTGCGTCTTACGTTTGCATTGATGATGACTAGGCGATGTTGGATAAAGTGTCTCTTCCTGCTGTTGAATGCGCTGAAAGCTCGACTCTGAAGGACTTGATTGCCCCTTTGAAGCCCGTCACAGTTTCATCGGCGACAGCCGGAAATGATGTTTTGGTTTTTCGCACACCATTCCGCGCACCAGTTACTCCGGAGGTCGATCTATCGTGGATATCGGATGTAAGGCCGTTTTGTCAAATTTGACGCCGCGTGCTCGTTTGACCCGCTGTTTGTTTGCAGGAAACTTTGAGAAATGCCGTTTCCATCGAATCGTGTGGTGTCGAGGCTAAGCCCGGCGTGTCTTTGCGCAACGTCGAACATCTTTCGAAGGGACAGATAAAGGATATCTTACGCGGGTTTCGACCTCAGTACGTGAAGTTCAAGACGGTGACGTCGGAAGGCCGAATTGTTGGTGCCACTGCAATTTTCGATTCCAACCGCGCAGCTCTCGACTGCCTCAGCACTCTTCACAACTCAACTGTCAATGGTAAGGGAATCAGAGCATCCCTTGTGCATTGGCAAGAACCTGTGGTGACGGTATCGAATCTACCTGGGTCGGTTACCGAGGCTGATTTGTTGCCTGCCCTCGGCAAAATGCAGATTGTGAAGACCAGCTTCAACAAGGATTTGAAGATGGCCGTTCTCGTTTTTGCGGACGAGCGTGATGCTGAATTAGCTGAAGTTTTGTTGGGGAAATTGGACTGTTTGTCTGGCGAGGAGGTTGAAGTTTCGCGCTTTACTGCTGGCGACCTGGTCGTACGCTTCATCGCCAAACCCGACGCGTCTCAGTCGGGCACTTTGGAAAAGCTTCTAAAAGCTTTGTCCGAAGAATTCGGCTCAGATAAACTTGCTACGATTGAGACGCGACGCACAAGCGTTGCTTCCTTTTTATCGTTTGACCAGGTAGGACCTTGCGTCTGCGTCACTGTTTCCGCACCTGTTAACCATCTCTTTCTACAGGCTAAGACGGCTAAAGACCTCTTGCTGTCCAAGCAGAGAGAAATCGCGTTATCTGAGATCCCCCGCTTGACTGCAGTCCCTGCGTACGCCGTTGAAGTCCAGAAGTTGCCTGAAAACGTGTCTGTGGCCGATCTACTAAAGAATCACTCGGAAGCTCTGGGTGTGCCGATCGCCACGCATAGAAATGCTATATTAAAGATCGGCCGACATGAAGACCTTGTTCCGGCTGTAAAGCAGGTTCGCAAGCTCTCCATTGGGTCAGTGGCGCCGTACAGGCCCTTGGTGCGCGCTGGTGACTCGGAGTATGACGTGTCCGAAGCGCTGTTGGCACAACAGAAAGCTGACGATACTGTGATGTCTCATTTGGGAAATGAGACGCTCCACTCCGTCGTCACTCGTTATCGCCTGCTATTCAACGAATTTGAGCGTTTGTATGGAGTCGCTTCTCGGGCGAGAAGTGCGCGCAGTCTCCTTGGGCAGGGTCAGGTTCCCGACGAACTTTTCCAAGAGGCGCAGAAGATCCTCAACGATATTCTCGTGAACGAGAATAATGCTGAGGAGCGCAAGAATCGACTCTTTGACATCTTCATTCAACGAGAGGATAAGTTGGATTTGTCGGAAGGCATTGAAGCGTACATGCGTCTGTTTGGTAGACCTGTCCTGATCGGTGATGGTGTGTTCCACCGTTGGATCTCGGAAGATGAGGTCGACGAAGATGACTCAGAGGCCGAAGACGAGCAGGCAAACGCAAACAGCTCCAGTGAGCTGCAGACCTCACAATCCAAGGCACTCGATCGTGATGATGTATCCCCCAGTAGCTCTTCCGTCAGTAGTTCGACTCGTTCAGAAAGCAGCGAGTCCGGTGAAGAAGATAAATCTGTCGTCCCCAACGAAGATGACTTCGACGAGGATGATGACGAGGACGACAACGATGCGGAGGTCAAGGGGATGACCCAGTTCAGTGCAACGGAAATTCGGGATGAGTATGGTTTCGTGTGGCAAGGAACTGTTCTTGACACAGACTCTGTGCAGAAGACTATGCCTGGCAAGCGCATTGCTTCTAGTCGTGCTCTGGTCGTCATTGGAAACATGCGTGGAACCGCAGGTTTCGGTTCAGGAAAAGGCAAGACAGCAGCACTTGCTGTCGAAGCAGCCTTCCGCGCTGCGTTGAAGAACTTGGTCCACATCGATCTCTACGAAAACACTGGTTTGGCACACGACTGCTTTGGCAAACACAACTCTTGCAAAGCCTACGTCCGTGCGACACCCCCGTCTCGTCTCCCCATTGCCAGTCCTTTCGCGGAGGCTGTTCTCAGTGCTTTTGGTGTTGGTAGTGCGTCTGTGAAACTGGTCGGCAGAAGAAATCCTTACAGTATGGTGAATGCGCTATTCAATGCCCTCTCGAAGCACGAAAACATTGACGAATACGCCAAGAGACGCGGAAAGCGTTATTTGACTTTGAAATGGTTGAAAGATCATAATGTGTAAAGTCGATAAGTCATCGTTTGACCAGTTTAGTTGTTGCATGATTCTTAAGTGACCAACGCTTGATCGGTTTATTTACATGAAGAAAAGGTTCTCCCGAAAAAATCATTCGCTTTTGCCTTGACCTGGTGCAGCCGGAATATGTACAGTCTGAGGAGCAGATGAAGGTGGAAACGGGGGAGGTGGGAAGGGGACTTGAGGTGGAATCGCCATGGGAAACGGTGGTGGAGGTGGAGGAAGGGCATACCCCATCACCGGCAAACACGATTGCTGCATGACCCACATAGGGTAGAACTGCTGGTAATAATTTTGGAAGTTCTCTCTGTGCTTCCAACCTATGTGCAAAAAGCCTGATGATTACGGAAACATACAGAAGACGATAAATTTTTCAACTCACCTTTCATGTGCTGTTGCCTTCCCGCCATTGAGTCATGGGTGAGATAGGCGTCGCAGTAGTCGCAATAATACCTGGGCATGGGGTCGTCGAGATATGTAGATTCGAGTAATCTCTTGTGTCCAAACAGCACAAAGAAATCAACAAAGAAGTGTCGAATGTGGAATGGCGAGTCCAAGTAAGGTTATCATGGGAATGGGAGCAAGAGCGAGACGAGACGAGAGACGAGCGCATCGAAGAATAGGCGATCAGTCTGTGCTTTTGTGTATTTGGGATGGCGGCTTTCATCGGTGGATCCTTGTCATCAATCAGTGGTAACGTTGTACCAAAGTTTGGTAAATAAAATCAAGAGAGATAGTTGCAATCATCAATAATGCGATAAAGTTTATTTAATAAAACATACTATAGGTATGTAGTCGATAAATTAAAGTAGATCAGCCGGTGTGACGAATGTTTTTGGTAAGTGCTTGCCCCTTTCCCATATACCTATGTACCTGAAGTTTTCAAGTTTATCGTTATATCAATGGTCAAATGCGATCGTTATGTCCGCATTCTGTGAGGGGTTCGAATTCAAATTCCCCGCTGGTCAATGACATAGTTCTATTCTCATTAGTATTTAACTTGCATTATCGTTTCAACGAAGGGAAAGATTGTTTCGCCCAAAAGTGGACAAAAGCAGGCTAATAATATGTCGAAAATCCATGATGACATTCGCCTTGAAGAGGCGAAAAAGTTGATGAGACAAGGCGAATATGAAGATGCCATCGGTTTGTTTCAGTCGCTTTTGCAAGCAAGGTTTGTCTGTTTGTGCTCATCCATTCTCATTAGAATTTACCCGCGTATACTGTTTTGTGAATATTCAGAGTTGAAGAGTTTGGGGAATTGTCAGTTGAGGCCGCCCAGGCATACTACGAATACGGCAATGCCCTTCTCATTCAACAAGAGGAGAATCCCAGCGATAACTTACTGGGGGGAAACGAAAATCAACCTCTTGAGACTCAAGAATCTGTTGAAATCGATGAAACGGCGGCTGGTGAAGATGAAGACGATGAAGATGCTGGTGAGGAGGACAAAGGTGAAGACGACGATCTCCAGATCGCTTGGGAAAATTTGGATGTAAGGGAAAAGATTCGATCTTCTTGGCCTTTCTTGCTGACATTAAATATGCGTAAATTTCGTCGCAGGTTGCTCGCATTATTCTGGAGAAAGATTCAACGGGAAACGAAAGGATATTATCATCAGTAAGTCGGCTGAGGTGTGTTGTCGATGCGAATTTAATTTTGTACTACACAGGTGTACATTCGTTTGGGCGACTTGATGCGACTAGAAGAGCGTCCTGGAGAGGCTGTTACAGAATATGACAAAGCAAGGATCATTCGTGAGAAAGTCTGCCAGCCACACGACAGAGAACTATGTGATGTCTACTTTTGTCTTGCTGGAGCTTTCATTGATTTATCTGCGAAAGTTGACGAAAGTGAAGCCTCTGAAAAGAAGCAAGAGGCTCTCGTGAACTACCGCCGTGCGCGGGATGTTCTTCTCGTTCGCAAACCGTTGATGTCGGGGGCAGATGTACAAGAAATCGAGGACCTCGTCGATATTTTGACGGAGTCGATTGACGCTCTGCAAGTGGAAATGACATCATCAGCTTCCAAGTCTTCCGAGGAGCGCCCCATTACAACAATCGGATTCGGCACCCCCAAGGCTGTCGGCGAAAACGTATCATCTAAAAAGCGATCAGTCGAAGAAGTTTCCTCGTCAGAAGTCCAAGTTTTGCAGGTAGGGTAGGATTTGAAACGCATTCCTTTACGCAGTGATTTCTTATGTTGTCATTTATACTAGATGAAGAAGAAGCCGAAGGAGGGTTAAACTTTCAAACAACCGTCGAAATCTTCTGGGATTCAAGTTCGCTTCGGCCCCTCGATACTTAAATGAACGGCAAAACAAACGAACAAATACTGATCGAAGAGACTTAAATACAACTGTGAAAATTAATGTAGAGAACTTGGCACTTGCTGCATTGTCGTGCAACGGCAGCGCCTTGCTTGGACAGCGATTCACGGTTGTCATGCTGCACATTAGCCTTTGTATGAGCAGCGATCAGAGGGAAATCAATTCTTTCGCTGGGCTGAACAACTGGTGTGACGTCGTCCTTTTCATTCACGTTCGTTTTCTTTGCAAACTTTACCATCGCCGGCCAATTTGGCGCGTTGCGCTTAACTGAAACTGAAGCATTCATTTTTGGTGATGATCAGCGCCAAATATTCTGTCAGTAATCCGTTGTTTGGAATGATGTCGTATGCACCTCGAATATCAAGCACAACCAGCTGCTTGATATATATCGCAGGACACTTCAGCGGCGGTTGGTAAAAGCTGGTTCGACAATTAAAAGCTGTTTTCCTGTTGCTCGTCGTTGATTGAGCGAAGTAGGAGCTATCTGAACTTGTTATTTGCAGTGAGGCCGTATATTCCTCGTGTAGATATATGGTATATGTCTCATGGCTACGCTAACGGTTGTCTGCTTGCAACTGGCCTTGGCTCTTGGCCCTTGGGATTTGGGACAGCGGGCGACGAAACGGAGGTAGTGCTAAACTATTTCGCACTAACATAGAATAAATGGTATTTGATACAAAAGTATGTACTTCGCTTCGAGGACGAAGGACGAAGGGTCGAATGTCGACTGGTCCATCTCCACTGTCAATTTTCATCGAATCCCAGCCATTGTTCCATTTGAGTCCGCAAGGGAGGCATATTCTTTTGCAAAAGAGCAATTCACACCATGGTTATTGTTGAAAAAAGGATGGATCACTAGTTTGTTTGAAGATGGAATCGGAATCATATGAAGAATTGTGCCAACGTCGCGCAGAGTTGGAACAGTTTCTTCAGCGCGACTTTGACTCAAATATGGCCAACAACAACAGCAACATTCCTCCCAACCATTGGGATCACGTAATGAAAGAAGCGGTAAGGAGCCTGTACTCATCAGCGAACTTTCCTTGCTCTCATTGGTTCTTGTTCATCTCAAATAGTTGTGGCTGTCAGAGGACGTCGCCAAAGAGCGCATAAGGCTGCAGAATCAAGCGAAAAAACATGTCAAAAGTTTGGAAACACACTTTAAAACTCTTGAACAGAGACAAGTGAGGAAAGCGAAGGTATGGAACCTTGATCAATTACTTCTTTCCTTCTATGACGCGTTTCCCTCTGTCACAGAACGATTTGTTAGCTTTGCGGAAAATAGCCACCAAAATTTCTAAAGATGTGAAGCGCTTCTGGACCAAAATTGACAAAGTTGTGGCTTTCACACAAAAAATTGAATCGGACGAAGTTCGGCAAAAGGTTCGTCGCTGATTTGTTTCACTCAAATGACCCTGCTGACAAGGCATTTCTCAAAGGCCATGGACAAACACCTAAAAGCTCTTGTCGATTTGACGGAGAAATACTCTCATCATCTGGCAAAGAATATGCATAAGATCGGCCTTGAAGACAACAAAAACTCCGATGACTTCGGTTGTACCGACAACGACAGTTCCAGCGATTCGGGACGTCACGGGAGAGTATCAAGCAGTCGAAGGCGCCAGCAGCTAGACGAAACCCTCTTAACGTGTAGCACGATCGCCGAGGATGCGGACGGCGACGATGTGGGCGGCGCCGACGGCGCAGACGATGACGGGTCCTTCGCCCCAAGCGGCGACGACGAGGGCGACAACGAATCGACGCTGTTGGAGCAAGAGGCGTGGGAGCGACAGCAAAACGGCACCGAAGAAGAAGACGAACTGGCTGCCTTGCAACGTGAAGGCGAGATGTCGATTGACGAACTGCGCAGGATGTACAGTGGAATGGGGTCGCAGAGCGAGGACGAGGACGACGTGGAAGAGGACGACGAGCCGATAGAAAGTTGGCGACAAGATGGCTCTGTGACCGATATGGGTCGGAATGCAGGTGGCAGTGGTGGGGAAGTCGATTCGTGCTCTGTGGATACCTCGTTCACGCAGCGCAGCACTTCTGTGTCTTCGTCGCCCTCGTTTCTCATGGCGCCAAGCTTACGACTGCGGGAATACCAGCAATACGGTGTTCAATGGCTGTGTTCTATGGAAGCGAATGGTCTGAACGGCATTTTAGCTGACGAAATGGGATTGGGGAAAACAGTCCAAACGATCGGGATGTTGGCGTCGCTGGCCTCCGCCAAGGGTATTTGGGGTCCGCATTTGATCGTCGCACCCACCAGCTGCATCGTCAACTGGGAGACGGAGGTGAAGAAGTTCTGTCCGGCGTTCAAAGTTCTGACGTACTTCGGCTCTGCCAAAGCGAGAAAGCAGTTGCGCCAAGGCTGGTCCAAGCTGAACTCCTTCCACATCTGCATCACCTCGTATCAGTTGGTGGTCCAAGATGCGAACGCGTTTCGAAGAAAGAAGTGGTACTACATGATTCTGGACGAGGCGCACAACATCAAGAACTTCAAGTCGAAGCGATGGCAAACCTTGATGAACTTTGATTCGTTTCGGCGCCTCCTCCTCACGGGGACCCCGCTGCAAAACAATCTGCTCGAGCTGTGGTCGCTGATGCACTTTTTGATGCCGCACATCTTCAAGTCGCGCAAGGAGTTCGCCTACTGGTTCAGCAATCCGCTCGAAAACGCTTTAGAAAACGCCAAGGCGATGAACAACGACATTGTGGGCAAGCTGCACAACATCATTCGGCCGTTTATTCTGCGGCGACTGAAGGCAGACGTCGCGCAGCAGCTGCCGAAGAAGTTCGAGCACATCGTGTTTTGCAAGCTGTCGAAGCGGCAGAAGCTTCTCTACGAGGAGTTCATTTCTGCGGCGAATAACAAGAACAAGGCGTCGGAAAAGTCTTATTTGGCGATGATGAACCTGCTTATGCAGCTGCGCAAAGTATGCGACCATCCGGACTTGGTAGAGCCGCGCTTGATCGGGTCGCCGTACTGCTTTGAGGGCTTCCACTGCGAAGAAGTCCGTGTTTTGTCGAAAGACGGGCTGAAGATAGACCTCTCCGCCGGCTATGTCTTCTGGGAAGACGTTGACTGTCAAATGCCTTTTTTGCCGGCTGCGGCCGACGACCGCTGCTTAAGCACGGAAGGAGGCTCTGGTTGGTTTGCGCGCTATCTCTCCGAGGAGCAGCGCCGAGCGCGTCTTCGTCGTCAAAACGGCGTTGACCTGTACAATCGCCGCTTGACGTTGAAGAACGCTTCGCGAACATTCGCCTCGACAGTCCAATCTGCGCAGGCTCTGCAGTCCCTTCTCGGCCGATCGCTGTCCGAATGGAACGACGATGACTTGACGTCTGTCGCGACCACAGAGGTGCGTGCGCTGCTGCATGTCCCATATCTGGTGTTCCGTTTGCCTCGCGTGATCAGTCCCGGTATCCGCTCCCGCCAAGTTGCAGCGACCTCGCCGATGGAAGTCAGCAAGGTCTTGACCCGCTACATCGAGTTCCCAGACAAGAAAATGGTCCAATTCGACAGCGGCAAACTGGTGGAACTCTATCGCCTCCTGTACAGCAAGCGGCGAAACGGCCACAAGTGCCTCATCTTCACGCAAATGTCGCGCATGCTGGACATTCTGGAGCTCTTCTTGAACCTCCACGATTTTTCGTTTGTACGGCTGGATGGATCCACGTCGGTGGATGAGCGGCAGAAGCTGATGGACCGGTTCAACGCCGACCCGAAGCTCTTTTGCTTTATTTTGTCGACTCGTTCGGGCGGTTTGGGAGTGAATCTGACAGGTGCGGACACCGTTATTTTCTACGACACCGACTGGAACCCGGCTATGGACGCACAGGCGCAGGACAGAGCACATCGCATCGGACAAACCCGTGAAGTGCACATTTACCGCCTTGTTTCGGAAGGAACGATCGAAGAAAACATTTTGCGGAAGGCCCAACAGCGAAAGGACCTCGACTCCCTCGTCATCAACAAGGGAAACTTCTCCGAAGACGGCCTTCTGTCCATGCATTCTCTGAGGTCCATGTTCGGGGACGAGTCTCGCGATGCCGCAGGAGTAGAAGGTGATCCTGTGACCGCCAAAGACATGGAAGCCGCTATGCTCGCCGTGGAGGACGCGGAGGACGTCGCCGCTATTCAAGTGGTGCAGAATGAAGTGAATGACAACGAGAAGATCGACAGTACCGACGCGGGAGCCGATCGTTCTGAGGACGCCGGTGATGACGCTGCGGGCGACGGCGCGCAGGAAGAGACCGAAGCTACAGATGCTCTCCCTTCGACCACTGCTACAGCCGCAGGAGGCGACGACGAACCCGATCCGGAGTTCGAACTGCTGAAGCGCAAAGTTGGCGACTCCATTGCATCGATTCACAGCGCGTTGTCATCGATCGACCGATACGCTGTGCACTTCAGAACGCGATGCGATCCTTTCATATCCCCTTTTTACGTCAACGCCCAAGTTCAACTGGAGAGTTTGCTTCAATCGACTGACAACGAGATGGAGCTGATCGCAGAGCACGAAGCTGTTCAAGAGCAACAGGAGCGCGAAGCGATGGAAAAAGGTGAAGTGATATATGCGCCGTCGGTCGCAGAGAGAGATTTCGTTGTGAAGCGTTGGTTCTCGCAACAACGCCGGACGAAAAAGTACTTGCGGCACCTGCGCGCGGTTACTGGGGATTGCTGGAAGCATCTCTTCGACAACGACGGGTTTCCATTTTGGCAGAACGAAGACACTGGTGCGTTTTCGTACACGACGCCGCAGGTTATTTCGATGAAAGAGGACTTCCTCTTTGCGCGCCAGAGAGGGTATGCCGGCCTGCCTGTTGGAATCCTCGCGAATATTCTGTCGTATTTGGTTGCCTACCCTGACCGTATGGAATGCTCTCGATCTTGTGCCAAATGGTGGGAAGCTAGCCGAGGCGACGACTTGCTGTTGAAGGTGTATCCTGTTGAATCGGGCATTCGCGACACAACTCGCGACCGACCAGTGAATGTGTTCTCTTCGATTCAAGATGCCATCGATGCCTCTGGCCCCGGGGACACCATCATGTTGTACAGGGGACACTATTGGGAAAACGGCCTTCACATTCGCTGGCCTTTAAAAGTGTTGGCGGACGTCGAAGAATCGACAGATTGCGTCGTAGAATTGAAGGGCGCCGTTGCCGTTCATCACAGCGCACGAACTTGTGTTTTTCACAGTCTAACGCTCCGTGGCGCTGGGAAGTTTGTGTGGGACTCTCTCATTTATGTGGCATCGTCTCGTCTCTTGGTAAGTTATGCGCCCACTGACTGTACCCTCAGAATTGTCATGCACTGTTTGCGTTGGTAGATGAGCAACTGTATACTCGACAATACTCTGACATTGTCCGCGAACTCTTGTGCTGTGGTGGGCGGACTGTTGCTAGCGAGCAAATGCAGCTTTGTGAAGGGTGAAAGTGCGATTGTATCGAGGGACTCCATTGTTCTGGTCGACCGGTGCACTGTAAGTTCTTCCTCCTGTCTATCGCATATCAATGCTCTAAATCCTGATCCATTTGCGGTTGCTGTTTCTTGCGTTCAGATCGAAGGCGTGAATTTCGGAGTGAAGGGGTGGAACACTTCTCTGAGAGCCATTGACACCTGTGTCACCAAATGCTCCGCGGCAGTGGTTTTCAGCCGCGACGGCGGCATTGTGTCCTTGAGGCATTGCGATTTGCGCGGAAACAGTGCGTCGCTGCTGGATGCGGACACTCACCTTCGAGCTGTGGTTTGGAAAAATAACTTAACGTGAGACGGAGTTGTCAATGTAATAGAATTTACAGCAAGTACACAACGAAAACGCCTAATTCTGACCACACTGCACTCTTTGTGCTCCGCCGGGTCCTTCGTCGTCGTCGTCCTCTCCACCTGCCGGGCGCGAGTCGGTGGTACGTCCGAACAAACTCAAATCGGCATCGACCATGGAGCATTCTTCCTCTTCACCGGAGAGCATGGCTTCCGGAGGGGAGGGGAGCAAACTTTTGAGCTTTCCAACGACAGCTGCGGGCAATTCGTTCGGGAAAACAACATTGAAGTGAACGAAAAGGCCACCTTTAGTGAACGGGTTGCCCAAATGAGGCATGCCCTCGCCTCGGATAAGCTTGTAAGAGTCATGCTTCAACACTTTGCCAGGAGCACTCTCAATTTTAATGACTCTTCCATCCAGATGAGTAATAGTTTTAACGAATCCGCAGAGCGCCTCTGATAATTGCAAATCCATTTGAACCACGAGGTCGGCGCCCTTTCTCTTAAACGTATCATGCTCCTTCTCTTGGACGACAATGATGACATCTCCAGGAACAGTGCCAGGGACTTCGTCTGCTTCACCAGAAAAGCGAATCTTTTGCCCATTGCTCATACCCTTGTCGATGGCAACATCAAGAATTTTTCTGTCTTTGAATGTTTTCTTCCCCTTGCAAGTCTTGCACTTGTCTTCCTCTTTCATGACTTTTCCAGCTCCACTGCACGCGTTACAGGCAGTTTGCATTTGCTGAACCATTCCGGGACCAATCTGACGAATAGCAATGCGAATTCCTCTGCCATTGCAGTCAGCGCAAACTTTCTCTGCCCCGACTTTGCCGCCTCTGCCCTCGCAGTCTTGGCATGGCTTATCTCTCGTAATAGCCAGACGATGGGTCTTGCCGTTGTACAAATCCTCCAAAGATACTTTGATGGTGTGGACAATGTCTTCTCCTCGCTGCGGTCCAGAGCGCCGACCGCCGCGTCCACCACCGAAGAACATGGAAAAGATGTCTTCTGGCGACTGGCCATCCGAACCACCAGCACCCTCCAGACCTTCCATTCCATACTGGTCGTACAGCTTGCGTCTTTCAGGGTCCAAAAGGATTTCCGCAGCGCCACTAATTTCCTTGAACTAAGCAAAACAAAAGTTGGAACAGAGAACAGATTATGAGAAGAACTCGAAACGGTGAGCAAGGGAGGGGGGTCACTAACTTTTTCAGCATCGCCACCTTTGTCTGGGTGATTCTTCAAAGCAAGCTTTTTGAATGCCTTTTTAATTTCGGACTCATCGGCATCCTTAGCAACTCCCAGGATTTCGTAAAGCTTGTCGTTGTCGACCGGTCCTCGAGGTCGTCTTCCACCACCACCACCACCTGGTTGGCCACCTCCAAACTGCTCGAAAGGATCTCCTCCAAAGAACATCGCTCGCTTGAGGTAAGAAAAACAGAAGTTTTCCGCTGAGAATGAATCGAAAATAAAATCGAATTAAATCGCCGTCAGTCGCACGCGGGCAAGCGTTTTTGTGGTGGCTCCGGTTCTAGAACTGTGAGCGCTTCGGTTGAGAATCTGCGTACATTATGATGCATACATTACCGTCGATAGTATGTCTTTCAAGCAACAATTTGGTCACAGCACTGCTGAAACTACTAGTTCACAATATGCAGCTGTTTCAATCAAGTTTATGTACAAAGCCAAGTTCCGCATTTTGGGTTCAAATTCATTTGCCTCTCGATAAGTCATTCATAAGTAATGGAACTTTGATTGATTGCTTCTGTGTCAACTCCAGCCATATATGTTCTTGCATTGCTAACAGCTTCCTCTGATTCAGCCCGCGCCTGTTTCTTTGTCAAATGATTCAATATGACTTCCAGGGCTTTTGACATAGATATATCCGACGGCAAAAAACCATCAAGACCTCCTCCAAGGTACTGAACTTCCCGCTGAAATGTTCTGGTCGTGGGATCTTACACAACGATTTCAATATTCCCCAAAGATTTGCATCGGGTGCTACTCCAGTTCGTTCTCGTCCATCTTCGGGGTCGTCGAAATTCGGAACTCCGGCTGGACGACCGGCATTGGGAGCTCGAACGACAAGTAAAGCATTTGACGAGGGTGAGAGAGTCAAAGTTAAAAAGCAATATCTTCCAGGCTACGCAGATGGGAAGATCTACGAAAAGAACACAGATGGGACTTACGATATTCAATATTCCGATGGTTCGATGGAGCGCAAAGTACAGTCGCAGCGAATTGTCAAATCCACTCAGACATCGGACACGGCGGACAACGAAAAATCCTCGTCAGCCCCTAAATTTTCCTCTTTCGAAAAGGTTCAAGCCTATTCGTCAACATCTTTCAAATGGGAAGATGGAATTGTCCTCTCAGAAAACAAAGATGGAAGTTACGACGTCCGCTTTCAAAACGGGAAGGAATCGAAATCAATGCAAGCGAGAGATATCAGGAAACTCGAAAAGCGCTTAGACAACGAGGAAAAGAAAGATGACACCGCAATTACCGATTCAGCAAGAAAAACAAAAACCCCAATACAATCCTATCGCCAAGGAGACAGAGTCGAGGCGAACTACCGCGGTCG
>SMOI01000251.1:0-46518 GCA_008000375.1 Poteriospumella lacustris
GTGGGCTGTCTGGAAGGCTGACTGGAAGGGCGTGAGGTCGGCTGACGAGAAGGCTGCCTACTGGGCCGAGATGTTGGTTGGGATGTCGGCTGACGAGATGGCCTGGACGATGGCTGGCCAGTCGGCCGCCGAGAAGGTTGCCCCGTGGGTTGTCTGGAAGGACGCCCGGTTGGTTGAGACGAAGGCTGTCTCGAAGGCTGGCCAGTGGGATTCGGTTGACCGAAAACCAGTGGGAAGGTCAGCAACAATGCCCATGCCAACAAGAATCGTGCAATCCCGTTTACTCTCATAGGATCTGTCAGGTTCTCGGGATCTACTTCAGAAGAGTGCGACAGAAGCTGGCCCGCTGACTAGAATGGAGAATGGTGATTGATTTGTTCACGGTGAACGGGCCTTTTTTCATGTCCTTTTTTTCATGTCCTTTTTTTCATGTCCTTTTTCATTTCAAAGTCAAGGCCGAAGTCGCGAAACGGTCTCATGCGCGGCCTGAGTCGTGGGCCGGTCGGTGGTGGATGACGTGGACAGCAGCACTTCAACCAACTTCATCCACTTCTTGGTGGGTGCTGTCAAATATGAGCGCAAATCACATTTGGATTGCCATTTGTCTTGTAAAGTTATTGATGGAGAGCTTTCGGAATTTGGATTTGGCTCATTGACTTGAAGAGGATTGGTGAATTGTGAAGGATGTCATGCGAGGGTCGTCATTGTTGTCTTCTCGACAATTTCGGAGCGACCCACCAACAAATCTTTTAAATGAATGGATTCCTACTGGATCCACTCAATTTTTTCTTTTCATAATGCTACTGCTGTGAAAGGGATTTGGGTCGCATCAGCTACTGCTGATGAGCTTGTTCCATTATTCACAGTTCCTCTCTCTATAGTTGTGACAAATTCGTCTTCTGGGGCTTTTCTGTCTGCCAATCAGTCGCTGCCAGTCTTATTTATTCGGCATTAGTCAATCGTAGTCATCAGCATATTTATGGTTTGCATATTTGTTGTTCCCAATCAACTTGGATCGGTTCGTTCGCTGATTCAAAGTTAGGGTCCAATGGCCTGTTGACATTTTTGGATGCTACCTACTTTGGTTGGAAATTTTTTTCATCGTCTTCTCGGCCGCTTGTTGCTGACGGCCGAGTATATCTCATATGTCCTGTTTCTAAATCCGTTTCTTGGCTCCGATAGTCACTCAATTAGTCGCCCTTTCTTTACGCACCGTTGCTGTTGCCGATTTCTTTCCTCTTCTCAAGCTGTTTGGCTCATCAATCCTTTGCTCTGCGCTTCATGAAACTGCGCAACGCAAAATATGCTGTCGTCTGTAACAATCAAATAAACGGGAAGAATTCTCATTGTACATTACAGTGACTGGTGATGAACAGATCGGAGAGGAAGGAAACATGCACTCTGTACATAACATATCGATGAGTCAAGAAGGAAACCTACTCTTTCTTTTCTAGTCCACTGGAAGCTCCTCCACCAAACTTTCGAAGCAGTGCCTGGACGATCTTCCACATCCAATACCACTGCAGAATCAAAATTGGCGGCAAAAGGTATCGGAATGGTCCCATCGCCAAGCCCTCTTCGCTCAAAAATATCTTCGCAAAGACGATTGTTAAGTTGACAAATCGAGTGAAAAAGAACACAATCGCGAAAAGGACTTCACATATCGTGACAACTGGTGACGTTCGGTATCCAGCCAAGCGAAGCAGCCAAGCGATGTTGAACAGAAGGTTGGTTGTTTCACAAATCACCAAATGCGGATAATATCGTACAAGGGCACCTGGACCGTACAAACACGGTACAAACAAAAGAATAGCTAGCACATGATGAATCAGGTACTCGTGGTGGTTGTGAAATACTGATTCCGGGAGGGCGTAACACAAAGTATCGGCCACGACAAAAGCTCCCAGAATCGGGGTCAAAAACTCCAAAAAGTGCGAATAATCGACCATTCCATTCGAATAACTTGGAATTATAATGTCTTGAAAGAAGTAATACCACCCATATGGAACAACTATGACGTGGTGGATCATACTCACAGCGTATGGAGGAAATTCGGCTTTCTTCCGAGAATCCAGCTGCTTGTACCAACTTGGTGCAAACGTTTTCGCCATTCGTGGAGCCAGCAACATTAATCCCGTGAAGAAAACAGTCCATATCGCACAATCTTTGAAGAATCCAGGTACAGCATCGATACCTCTCGGAACTGGAAAAGTTGGGGGATCTCGTTGAAGAGCTCGAACATAGATGCGGAAAGCGTCCATGGCAATAATTAGCAACAACAATTCGAAGCAATCCTCTGACTCTCCTATTCACAAGTGGTATCCTGCAAACATTCGCGTCCAACCGTAACAACGACGGAGAGAGGAGGAATGATGGAGCTTCAACTCGACCTGCCCATCATCGCAACCGCAAATGCTGTACCTTTCTATTCATCCGTACCAGCGAATCCTCATCAGCGTATCGGTGGTTTAGTGGTAAAATCTCTGCTTGCCATGCAGGGGCCCCGGGTTCGATTCCCGGCCGATGCAATTCTTTTTCCTTTTTTTTGGCCTTGACCGTTCTGATCCTCTTTTTATCTGAGATATATTTAGACTGATACAGTTAGTTGAGTTAAGAAACGTGTTACAAGATGGGTTGAGGCGAACAACCGATGTCATCACTTCGCAGCAGTCGCAGGCTGAGGGGGCATGGGGGCTGTGGTGATCAGGGTGGGGCGCGCGTTTCGGCTTTGCGGGCCCGCGTGCTGACTGATGTATTCCTTTTCGTGCTGCAAAGTCTCGTGACGATAGATCAATCGAATGAGCGGGACGTTGGTTTCGCGAATGTCGCTGTAGTCCTTGCCGAGGAAGTGCAGCTTGAACTTCCTCTCCCACCCGGACTGCAGCACCGAGTTGCGTGCGATCTCACACTGGTCGGTGGACGACAATCGCCACACTTGCGCTGCAACGGAGTATTCTTCGAGCAGCGCGTCCTTGGTGAAGTGCAGCATCAGCGGGTCGTCGGTGGACAGCGAGACGTTGAGGCCCTGGCAGAAGTACTTCGGGAAGGGGTTCTTGTTGTAGTCGAGGAAGAGCTTGTTGTTCGACAGCGGCGACATCGCGATGCCGATCTGCGACAGGTAGTACAGGTAGTGCAGCGCGGAGTTCTTGCGCAGCACGATGCCGTGGTTGATCTCGTGCGCGCAGATGTAGGTGGACACGAGGTGGTCGATGTCGCCCGCCTCGCCGCAGTGCGGGCGGAACGCGAACGTCGACAGGCCACGCGAGGCGCGCAGCTTGTTCAAGGCGCAGATGTTGGCGTACATGTAGTACATCCAGTAGCTGTACGGAGGGTTGTTGCCGGACGTCCAGTTCTCCGGCGTGGGCGAGTTCAAGGACATGTACTCCAGCTCGGGGCGGCTCTCGTCGTCGACCGAGTCGAAGGCCACCACCGTCTGCAGGAAGTAATGCATGGGCGGGTTGGACGCGGGGTCGATCGAGACGGCGAACAGCGGCGCGAAGATGTTGGACAACATCTGGCCGAAGTTCTGCACCTCGCCCGAGCGCTTGTAGGCGTCGTACAGACGCGGCGTCTGGATCACCCAGCGCACGTTTTGGTGCGCGAGGCGGTTGACGTAGATCCAACGCGACAGCGACGACCACTCGGACGCCTTGCGGCCGTAGATGGAGATGCGCCATTCGACGAGCTGGTACTTGCTGGCCTCGAGGTCCTGCATCACCTCGCGCGTGATCTCGGCGAGGAAGCTGCCCGAGAGGATGTTCTCCGTCTTCAGGAAGATCTCGCGCAGCCGACTCTGGCCCGCGGGGTTGTACTTCAGGTTGAAGCGGTCGAAGCGACGGAAGGTGTTGTTGGCGTGCATGTCGAGGGTGTCGATCGACAGGTCGTACGCGGTCAGGTTCAGCGACTTGAACACCTCGCCCAGCGTCAGGAAGCGGCCGTCGCGGAAGATGACCGCCTCGTTCGGGTGCTGCTTCAGCTTGTACTTGATGAAGCGCAGCATGTGCTTCTGGTTCATGCAGGCCGAGTGGTGCACGTGGGTGTCCACCTTGCGCACGTTGTAGAAGTCGCGGTGCGGCACCGACTTCTGCGCCTCCAACTCGCGGCGCTCGTTCAGCAGCACGTGCAGGTTGAAGCGCGCCGCGAGCAGCTCCAGGCGCTTGTACGAGAACGAGGTGCAGGGGCCGGAGTAGATCGTCTTGCGCAGCTGCAAACGGACAACAGAGAAGGCAAATGAGCGAGAGACACGGACACGTGGCAGGGGCGAGGGGCGAGGGGGCGTACCGCTTCGAAGTCGGCGACGTACTCGGCGAACGAAAACACCGGAAACAGCGACTGCGACCAGTCCACCTCGAGGCACTCGTCGTCCGTGCAGAAGATGGACGGAATCCGCTGCGACAGCCCGCGCTTGAACGACGGACGCCGCGCAGGGGTGCGCGGACTGGGCGTGCGGGGCTCGTCGTCGGAGTCGGAGACCTCGAGGTTGGTCGACGACGTCGACTTGTTCTGCATCAGGCCCGCCGTCTTCTCCTCGCTGATCGCGTGCATCGGCAGGTCCAAGTCGTCGAGGTCGTCGCGCACGGTGACGTAGTTCACGTGCATGACGCCGTTGACCATCTTGAACTTCATGTCGGGGATGGTCTCGGGCAGCGGCGTGCCGAAGACTTTGTAGGGCGGCACCGAGCGGCGGCGGAACTCGGCCGGGTGCAGGCCGCCAGCGGTGGCGGGGTCCTTCACCGTCTTGCGGTGGGGAGACATGGTGACCTCCTCGAAGCCGTCGGAAATGTCCTGCGGGGGAAACGGGTGCGCCGAGATCCAGCGCTCGCGGATCTCCATCGCCTTCTTCAGCACGCGACACGCCTCCTTCGTGTCCTCCTCGGAGGCTTCACTGGCCTCCGTGATGATGACTCGCTGGAACTCAGTGGACTGCCAGTAGGGCTCGGGGATGGCTTCGAAGAGCTCCTCGCGCACGTCTTTGCTCTCTTCCTCCTTCAGCGCCTCGTCATCGTCTTCTTCGTCCTCTGCGTAGTCTGGCTCCTCAGGTGGCTGCAGCGGCAGGGCTGCTTCAGACTCCTCGCGCTGCAAGATGACTGGAAATTGGAAGTCGTCGGCGTCGTCGCTGCCGTCCATGCCGATCCCGCCGAAATTGTTGTCGGTGGAGCCGCCGCCGTGGTGCGAAGGGTACTGCATCAAGATATCCTTGATATCCAGGCTGTCACTGCGCTCCTCCTTGGACGCCAACGAGTCGGACGAGTGGACACTGGTGCCCACATTGCTGCGCGAACGGTCTCGCTGAGCAAATCGAATGCGTTCTAGCGCGCGCCCACGCGCCATGGCCTCGTTGTTTGCATGCTCTTCGTACGCATGCGATTGTTCGTCGTTGCTTTGGTGCATCGTGGAAATCTACAGGTATACTTGCAGAATTATGACCTCGGTGCAAGCTCCTAATTGATTATGACGGCGAGATACGACTCGTGGGAAGGAGGCCCCTGAAGTGTTGGTCGCTCTGCTGGCGGCCGGCGCCAGCAGCAGAGAGCACCGGTTTTCCCGGGCCACCACCCGCAATAACCCGGATACCCGGCTTTCTCCACCCGAGATGCCCAAGTTCTCCGCCTCGCCGCCGTCGCCGCCTCGTCCGACGATCTTCGCCTCGTTTTTGGGCCCATCGCCTCGCCAACGGTTGGGCGCCTACCGATCGGCGTGTCAGAAAGACTTTTGGTATCCGGCACAGTCGAGATCCTAGTCGAGATCGAGCGGTTGCTGCAGCCTTCAGCGACTTGCGCCGTGACACAGTTTTGAGTTTTGAGCTCAGACAGCGCTTGAGTCGATACCATGGGTTGCACGCAGTCGAAAGCCAACACGGTCGTGGAGTCCACCAAACCCGCATCAGTACCCGCGGCGGCCACCTCGAACAAGGCGGAGAACGCGCGGCCGGAAGTGCAGTCGCAGTCGTCGCGCAAAGAAGGTTGGTTCCAGAGCTCGGCCGGCCTGCACCCCGAGGCGGTCTATGTGTTCAAGACGACGTTTTTCCAGCCGGATGGCAGTCAGGAGAAGGTGTTTGTGAACGTGTTCCACCACAAGAAGGTGCCGTCGGAGCACTGTCTGGTGCAGAACAAGGCCGTGGCGGTGGACAAGCGCGGCGAGAACTGCTTCGCGTACGGCATCGTGATCGCCGACGACCTGCGCGACAAGTGTTTGGAGGAGAAGTACCGTGAATGGGTAAGTAGACGGACTACTGGGGCCGCTGAGCGGGTTCTGCGAGGGCGGGGCTGACGCCGCGGGTGTGTGTGTGTGTGTGTGTGCAGGTGAGCGAGCGGGTGGTGGAGCTGCTGAACCAGCTGTACAAGGACGCGCGGCTGGACGGCAAGGGCGTGAAGCTGCCGATCATCAAGAAGGGCTTCGTGGGCGACTCGATTCCGTTCTTCTCGCTGGAGAGCGACCTGGTCTCGTGGCAGGCGCTGAGCTTCATCAAGCCGCCGGCGCCGAAGCCGGCGGTGTCGGCGAATACGGTGGCGGCCGCGGGCCAAGGCGGCGCGACGGCAGCGGCCGCGGGCAGTGGCAGCGGTGCCAGCAGCGGCGCGTCAGCAGCAGCGTCGGCGAAGGCGACGACCGCGACCACGGCGACGGCCACGACGACGGAGCCGCGCAGCCAGTCGCCGGTGCAGAAGGACGCGGCGCCGGCGGTGGCGTTGAGCGCTGCCGCGCAAGTGACGGCTTCTTCAGCGACGGCGACGTCGTCGACGGGGTCAGCAGCGTCGGTGTCGACGAAGGGCGACGCAGCGGTCGCGACGGCGACGGGCCCCGTCGCCGAGGACAAACCGATCGCCGCGCAGATCGCCGAGATCGTGGCGCCGCGCCGTCTGACCGGCTGGATGAAGAAGCAGGGCCACGTGGCGAAGAACTGGAAGACGCGGTTCTTCGTGCTGGACCACGGCTTCCTGACGTACTACGTGGACCAGCAGGAGAAGCCGCCGTTCGGCGTGGACAAGAAGGGCCAGGTGTGTCTCGCGGGGTACCGCGAGAAGTCGGTCATGCGCCGTCCGGACAGCGTCGCCTTCTTGTCGCCGGGCTACGACCGCAGCGCGCGGCGCAGCGTGACGGCGGCGTCGTCGGCGCTGGTGGCGACGGCGGAGACGGGCGCGGCGCCGCGGCCGCACGACGAGGACGACGACGACAACGAGTACGACGAGAACGACGAGAACGCCTGTCTCGTGCAGCTCGAGTTCTACCCGCAGATCATCGACGCCAACGCGCTGGACGAGCTGAAGCGCCGCAACGGCGACGCGACCTTCAAGCACGACGTGCACAAGGAGTTCCTCCTCGTGTGTCGCACGCAGCAGGAGCGCGACGGCTGGCTGGCGGCGCTGGAGGCGCACACCTCCTTCATCGAGAACGTGGCGCTCAAGTACATCCAGGAGCGCGACGCGGCGCAGGCGGCGAAGGGCGACGCGTCGCCGACGGCGGCGGCCGCGAGCGAGTCGTCGGGGCGGCGCTTCTCGTTCTCCTCGTCGACGTCGCAGCGCCGGTCGATCAGCGCGCAGGGCCAGCGCAACGTGTCGCGCGCGTCGCGACACGCGTCGATGGCGCTGTCGGCGCAGAAGTGGTCGGTGTTCCTGAACAAGAACGAGAAGGTGGTGCTGATGGGCATCGTGGAGAAGCCCAACCCCGTGGGCTACCGCTACCTGCGCGAGCTGCTGCTGGTGCAGCGCCAGGACGCCGACGACGACGGCGGCGCCAAGGCCGACGGCGCCGTGGTGTGTCGCAAGCGCCTGATCTACATCGACTCGAACTCGTACGAGAAGAAGGGCGAGGTGCTGTGGCTGGACGCGGCGGGCAAGTTCCCCTCCGTCAAAGTGGTACGTCCTCGCTGCCGCGTCGCCGCCGTGTCTGTGTCTGACAACCTGTCTCTCTGTCTCTGTCTCTGTCTCTGTCTCTGTCGTCTGTCTCTGTCTCTGTCTGTGTGTGCAGGTGGGCGACCGCATCGAGGTGGTGGACATCAACAGCAAGCCGTACGTCTTCTACCCGAAGGACGACCTGACGCCCGAGGTCTGGGCGGCCGAGATCAACGCCGTGCCGCCGTGCTAGTGCGGCGGGTGCCTTTCTTTCCCTTTCCTCGTAGATTATAGTTCGCCGTTGTCGCGCGGCCGCTCGGCCCGCGGGGTCGTCGCGGCGGCCGTCGCCTCTGTTTCGCTTCGTAGGGCGGCCGTCGCGGCGGCGCGGTCCCCGTGTCGTGTCGATTGCCCTGTAACATCGTATTCAGTTACTTCTCTCTCGCTCTGTTTGGTCCGCGTTGTCTCTCGCGTCGATTGCTCAGGTGAGCGCCGCTGCTGCGATCCGTCGCGAGGCGAAGGCGGCGGCGGGGCGGCGGGGCGAGCGATGCACACGCCGCGTCGGGGCCGCGTCGGGTGACCTCGGCATCTCGGGTGAATAAATCCGGGTATCCGTAATTAGGCTCGGATTAAAGCGGGATTCAACGAAATTCGATTAAAAGTTGATTTTAGATCGAAAGAAAACTTTGGAAAAGTTGTCCGTCAGATAAAGCAGATGCATTTTTATGATGTCGCTTGGTGCAGGACTGGTTGCAGGCAAACGACATCGCAATATTCTCCATTGCTCTGTTCCCCGACAGCGGGGGGCGTCAAAGTTGTAACCGCCGCCGTCGTCAGTCCAACGCGACGACTCGTCGCCTTTGCGGCCCCTCGCGACGGAAATGGGGCTATGAGTGTGTCCTCCCTTGCTATGCTGCGAATCATTTGTGCTATGACTTCGTCCGAGCATAGGTGCTTCAGGGCCGAGCACTGCCGCCACTGCTGAGCTCCACCGCTCCAACGCTCGACCGACTGTGCGTCATCGCCTCTCCTCGTCTCTCTCATTTTCATCAAATCTTCACTTTCAGACCGATTTGCGCAGTCGATGATGTGTAGTCGAATCTGTGAAGCACCGAGAGATAGGGAGCCTCCGTCGCCGTGTGCAAACCTCTCAAGTCCGATGCTCGTGCGGAAGGGGCCAGTTCGCCTCCTCGTGGCGACGGCAGCTTCGAAGCAGCCTGCCTGCCTGCCTAAGTGAGAGCGGTCATATCGTTGGCAGATTAGCGCGCTTACAAGTCGTCAGCGGCGAAGGCTTCGGTCGCTCGGCGGTCGTCGAAGTCGCCGTCGTCGCCGCCAGACTCCTGGCGCTGCGACGAGGGCTGCTGGGCCAAGTCCTGCGCGTCCAACGCGGCCACAGGCAGCGCGTTGAAGGCGTGAATGACGTCCTTGCCGGTGGCCTTGCCCAGCGACAGGTCGAGCGCCATGTGGTGGACGAGGTCGTAGGGCGCGAACGACTGCAGCTGCTGCATCGTCAGCCACGGCGCGGCCGCCTCCACCGTGTGGCGCAGCAGCATCCACAGCGCCGCGTACGGCACGTCCGCGAAGGTCATGGGGCTCTCGCGCTCCCGCCGCGTGAGCAGCACCTGGCAGCCGAAGCGCAGGTATGCGCGGAAGGCCTGGCCGCGCAGCCACTGCTTGTGCGTGCGCAGCTCGACCGGGTCCACGCCGCGCGGGGCCGCGGCCGCGCGCAGCACCGTCTCGTTGGCCTGCGCCAGCATGTCTTCCTCGCTCACGCCAGCGCCAGCCGCTGCGCCGCCGCTCGCGAGCGTCGCCAGCGACGCGTGCGGCACCGGCGCGGCGGAGAGGCCCGGCACCTGCACCGGCTGCTTCAGGTGCTCCGCCAGGTTCAGCGCGAAGTTCGTCAGCGCCACGAGCGCGCGCGGCAGCAGGTGCTCGTTGCGCTCGAAGACGCGGTGCTCGGGGTGGTACTTGAGGCCGCCGGCCGCGGGGCTGGCGCCGAAGACGCGGTGCGCCATCAGCGCCGCCGCGAAGACCGGCAGCAGCTGCAGCGTCTGCGCGTCGCCCGCCGTGAAGCCGCTCGTGATCAGCGCCTCGAAGAGCGCGAAGTCGTAGCCCATCGCCTGGTGCGGCGACAGGACCGTCAGTCGGTCGGGCTCGGCGCAGCTGGCCGCCGCCGCGGCGGGCGCCGTCGCGGTCGGCGCGGCGACGAGGCCGAGGCTGTGCGTCAGCGCGTACAGCGCGATGCGCGACGTCGTCGCCGCCAGCGGGTGGCAGTGCGCGTCCAGCGACGCGTGCAGCGTCGCCAGATAGGCGTGCAGGTCCGGCGCGGCGGCCTGCGACACGCGCGCGGCGGCCGCCAGCAGCATCTGCAGCGCGACACACACGCGACACACACGCGACACACACGGGACACAGCAGCGACGGTGAGCGCACAGAAGACAACGGCGGGGGGCGGGGCGGGGGCGGGCGTCTTACCTGTCGCACGGTGAGGGCGATGCCGATGGTGCGCAGGGCGGCGACGAAGGCGTCGAGGCCGTCCATCGCCTGCGCCGCCGTCACCGAGAAGCAGTAGTCCTTCGCCAGCACCTCCACGTGCGCGCGGTTGCGCTCGATCAGCTGCAGCACGTTCTTCAGCTGCGCGTGGACGATGGTGAGCAGCCGCGCCTCGAGCAGCCGCACGCCGTAGACGCCGACGAAGGACACGAGCGCCGTGAGCTCGTCGGGCTGCAGCAGCGCCTCGACGAGGACGTCGCCCGGCGGGAAGTACGCCGCCGTGTCGATGGCGGGCGCAGCGGCGGCGGCGGGGGCAGCGGCGGCGGCGGTGGCCAGCTGCTGCTGGTAGCGCGCGAGCTGCTGCAGGTGTCGCCAGCGCGAGAAGTGGACGAAGTTCTGCTGCGCCGGCACGTAGACCCACGGCGCGGCGGGCGCGGCCAGCGCCTGCGTCACGAGGATGTCGAACCAGTCGCACAGCGCCTCCGACAGACAGTCCTCCGGCAGGCGCAGCTCCAGCGGCACCGGGATGCCCATCGCCACGTACAGCTCCGACTGCGGCGCGAACGCCGCCGCGTCGCCCGACGGCGGCAGTCGCCCCGCCGCGCCGCCACCGACGACGCTGTTGTCGCCCAGCTCGGACACGGCGGCGTCCTGCGCGTCGGCCCACAGCGCCGCCTCGACGTCGTCGCGCAGGTCGAAGCCGAAGACCTCGCGGCGCCGCAGCTCGCGCAGCACGTCGCCGACGTAGCAGCCGCGACGCGCCAGGTCGCCCGCCTCGTCGCCGAGGCCCTCGAGGCACTGCTGCAGCAGGCGGCTGCCCACGTTGTAGCGCCACACGAGGACGCTGAAGCGCGCCTGGTGGTGCAGCGTCGCGGTGGGCTCGCCCAGCCGCGCGGCCTCCGCCAGCGCCGCGCCCAGCGTCACGACGTCGACGACCTGGCGCCGCAGCGCGCCGCTCTTCTCGACGAAGACGCCGTGCAGCCGCCGCGTGACCAGCGCGCGCAGCCGCAGCTCCTTGTCGAAGACGCGCACGACCGGCTTCTGGCGCACGGCGTGCAGCAGCTGCGCGAGCTTCTTCTGCGTCGCGACGAGCGTCGTGAGCGCCTCCTCCGCCCACAGCTCCGACTCGAAGCCCGGCAGCAGCCCCAGCGACGCCGCCGCCGGCTGCGGCGCCTCTGCCGGCGGCAGCCCCGCGAAGACGCCGCCGCCGCCGCCGCCCGCGTGGAAGAGGCGCTGCTGCTGCGCCATCGCGTCGAGGCGGCGCACGAGCTCGTTCGGGTGCGTCTGCAGGTCCAGCGCCGCGTACTGCGCCCACAGCTGCTTGAACAGCCGCAGCACCGCGTCCACCAGCGCCGCGGCCATCTCCTGCGCGGCGGCCGCGGCCTGGCGACCCAGCGGCGCGACCTCCTCGACGACCGCCGGGTGCACGTTGAGCAGCACCGACTCCAGCGGGTGGAAGTGCGCCAGCGCCGACGCCGCCGCCGTCGCCGTCGACGCGACGCGCGGCCGCGCTCCGCCGTCGGGCGCCTCGGCGGGCGACAGGCTGCGCAGGAAGCTCGTGCGCAGGACGTCGCGGAACCAGCCGACGCGGAAGGGGTCGGCGAGGTACACGACGGCGGCCAGCGACGCGCCGCCGAACGCGAAGTGGTCGAGCGCCGCCAGCAGCGCGTCGGCCGCCTCGGACACCGCCGCGACCGGCGGGATCGCCGCCAGCTGCGCGGCCGCCAGCGACATGATCGGCGCGCCCGTGACGCTGCTGCGCGTGCCGCCGCTCGTCGAGGCGGCCAGGACGCTGCCGCGGACGCTCGTCGGCGGCGCCGCGGCGGCGTTGGCACCCGCCGCGACGGGGCCGCGGCGCCGCTGGCGACCGCCGGCAGCTGCTCGAGGCTGCCGCGGTAGGACACGGCGTGCACGACGTCGAGCAGCCAGCGCTGCACGGCCTCGGCGCTCACCTCGGCGCCGCCGGCCTCGGCGCCGCCGTCGACCAGCGCCGCGTCGCCGCCGCCGACGGACGGCGCCGCGGCCCACCGCTCGAGGCCCTGCAGCAGCTGCTCGGCGGCCCGCTGCGTGGCCAGCGGCACCGCCGCGGCGCTGTTGGCCGCGCCGCCCGCGCCCAGCGTCGCGAGGAACTGGCGCAGCAGCGGCAGGTCGCAGTGGCGCAGCTGGTCGCGGTGGAAGGCGGCGATGACGCGCCGCTGGCGAGACGAGCGCGACGGCGTCGTGCAGCGTCTTCAGCGCGCCGCCGAGGTCGTCGACCTGGTACAGCTCCGCGTCCAGGAACGACTTCGTGTCGCGGCGGCAGGCGAAGGGCGGGAAGTGCTGGCAGAAGAGCGACACCTCCTCGTTGAGCCAGGCGCAGGCCACGCTCAGCAGCAGCGCCTTGGCGCCCACGACGCCCGGCAGCAGCCGCACGAGGCTCACGTTGTCCTGCAGGAAGTGCACGAGCAGGCGGCGGCGGATGGCCTGGTGGCGCCCCGCCTTGGACACCGACTGGCGCGACAGCTGCTTCAGCTGCGCCGCCACTTTGAAGTGCTTCGGCACCTTCACCGCCGCGTCCTGTTCGCCGGGGAACGACGCGAAGATCGTCTCCAGCTCCTTGTGCGTGTTGATCGTCTAGCAGAGACAGAGACAGAGACAGAGACAGAGACAGAGACAGGGGAGGCGTTAGAGGGCACGACGAGGGGGCGGCAGCAGCGGAGGGCGGGCGGGGGGGTGGCGTACGATGTCGCGGAAGAGGGCGACGATGAAGACGTGCTCGGTGACCGACTGCAGCAGGTCCAGCACCTCCTCGTCGAAGAACAGCGCCGGGCACGCCAGGACACTGAGCACGATGAATTCTGCGTATCTGGGCACGTGGCACAGCTCGAAGTGGCACGGCTTGCGGCCCAACACGGTCAGCTACACGCGACAGCGACGCGTTAGACCACCGACAGCGACGGAAAACGACGGAAAACGGCGGAAAACGGCGGCACTCACCCGGTAGCCGCTCAGCTCAATGTCTGTGTTGGACGGGTCGAAGAGCTCGCGCAGGTTGTGCAGGTCGTAGGCGAAGCAGACGATGTCTTTGACCTCGTTGACGAGGTGCAGCAGCGTGCACTGCAGCGGCGTGAACTCGTCGATCAGGTGGCGGCGAACGTTGCCCACCGCCTTTTTGAACCACGCGAAGTCACTGGCGCTCGCATTGGCCTGCTTCAACGAGCCCGCGACCGACTTGGCGGCGAAGAAGAGGAGGATCATCGGCTGCGCCTCGGGGAACTTCTCCAGAAACAGCGCCACCTTGACGTAGGCCGAGAACGCCTCGATCCAGGCGTACAGCGCGGGCCGGTTGAAGGCCAGGTCGATGTTGAAGATGTACGGGCTCTTGAGGACGGCCAGCATGCTGCTCATGTACAGCGACACCTCGCGCATGACGCGCACCAGCGGGTCGTAGCCGCCGAGGATGTCGCCCGCCGCGTCCATCAGCGCAGAAAAACCGCTGGACTGTACCAACGCACAACATTAGCGCGCCACAGAACGCATGCTCACAGAGAAGCAGAGCCCATTTACCTGCGACAAATCGACCAGAACGGGAAACTTGCGGTCGACGGTGTAGCGGACCTTGGCGAGGCTCACATCGACCAGATGCGGAGACGTCGGGGCGTCCACCAGGCGCGCTTTTAGCGCATATAATTTCGTCAATATCAGTTGGTGTTTCTCCTTGAAACCCATCAGCGACCGAACATATTGCTCGGCTCGTGAGTTCATCGTGGCTCCCCGACGATGTGGCCGTCTGTTCTATTCCGACGCTAATCTGGTCTGTTCTGCTGCGGCAAGAGATTCAATGAACTCGTGGATCGAATGCGCATGTATCGTTTCTGTAGACCACAGGCGGCGGACGGTCAGATCTCGACGGATCCGTCAAGATATTGACGTTCGATGTCCGATTGCCCCGCTCGACCGCCGACCGCCACCGGCGGCGCCAAAACTTGTAACGGCTTTGGCCGCGACATGGCGACGATGACGATGACGACGCGCATAAATCTGAAACGGCTGGCGATGGACGCGACGACGACGACGCCAACGAATGGTTCGGTCGCTCAGTGGGCAAACGCAGAACGTATCGACGAAAACGACCCCGTTCTGCGAGGATAACACACAGTATCTCGTATCGTGCGCTTGAGTCACCTCTCGTATCGGTTAGTAAAGCACCAAGGGGAATTGATCGTTTTTTTTTGGTGTCGTCAGAGCGTCATCCATTACCCAGCAACAATGAGCAGCTCGTTTCTGGAACAACACCTGGCCTTGATCAAAGGCGTGCACGACAAGTCCATCAAGTTGAATAAGAAGAAGAACAGAAAGAGTATTGTTGGTAAGATACTGTGTTGCTGCGATAGTGGTGTCTTTCCTTCGCTCACATCGCATGCGCTGTTCGTTCGTTGATCCTTTTTCGTTGTACGTGTCCTGTGTGCAGAACAAGTGACCCGAGACATGAAGCAGAAAGACACGAAGAGGGAGCAGTTGCTGCAGCAACTTGCCAAGCCTCGCCAGAAGAAACACAGCGTCTCTGAAGTGAAGACCATCATCAAGTTGAACCGCAAGGCCCAGAAAGCCCCTCGTCGGAAACTGAAGGAAGTTCTCGTGAAGACGGACAAGAAGAGCTCAAAGTAAACCGACGGCGGCGGCCTCCAGCTCAAATGATGACAGTTGCCGCTACAGTTGCAGTTGCAAGTGCAGTCGCTGTCTACGTTGAGCTGTCCCGACGAGTCAATTTGTACATAGCCAGTCAGCAACGGAATCTGTTGTTTCTTATTGAAGAGTAACTATTTGGTACACACGTGACGCTTTGCGCCGACTGGGTGGCCCACTGACCCGCTGCATATTGGCATCTCACACACATACCAACGCCGCTGCTGGCCATGCTGGGCGTAGACACTCACAGGAACAGAGGCGAATGGACCGAGTCTACAAACTTGCCTTTGTTGCTTCCAAGGTAGAAATTGCGTCTTCCTGGTCTCAGAAGCGGAAGATATGAGAAACCTGGCAAGGGAACATCATAAACGCCGCGGTGGGGGAGAGTGCCGACGAACAATTGACCAGCGATGGTCATCAAACCAGCTGAAACTGAATGACCATCCCTTTGGTCTTAGTGGACACAATCCCAACTGTATGGCTGGGTCATTTTCATCCTTAACATCTTCCCAACAGGCGGCTACGGTACCGTATCCCCAAGCGACGTTGGGGATAGCGGCGGACTGTCGGTTGGAGAGTCTCACCGACGGATGCCTGTCTGTGACTGGCAGTGTGAGAGGGGCCCACTGGCAAATGGCGGTTAGGAAAAACGCAACAAGCCTCGCTCAGCGGCGGCTCCTGTCCCCGTCTCGGCCGTCTCGCCATATTCTTTTTGCATACATCCACGAACTGCGATTCCACCAGATACGACCGCGCGTGGGATCAAGACCGTAGACACACTGCGACAGTGTCAATTCGAAGGAACAAGAAATCTCGAGAGAGTCCCTCTCGGTGCTGATTCGGCGTCAACGATCAACGACCAAGTCCCCACACCCATTCTCTGCCTGCAGCTGGCAGTAAACAACAAACAAGAACCATATAGCCTGTTTAAAAAGGCCTGGAATAGAGCGCACACATCTGACAGCCATCGATAATGAGCTTCGCCAATGAGCCCATTTTGTCTCGGAAAATCGCCATCAAATCGATGACGCGGCATTTCGCCGGCTGGAAGATCCGTTATTTCACTTTGGATCGAACAAATCAAGTGCTAGAAGTCGTCACGGAGGGAACGAAGCGGACGGTGATCGAGCTGCGGTCGGCGTCGGTGTCGATGGGCCGACACTACTACCCGCTGGACGACTTCCACTGGTTCTTCATCAAGTACTTCGACAACGCCGAGTCCTGCTTCAAGGAAGTCATCATGAAGTTCGAGAAGCTCGAGGACCTCGAGCGATGGGACAAGGTAAGGCGCCGCGAGCCTCGCTGCGTCTGCTGCGCTCACCACTCACCACTCACCACTCACGACTGCGCGTGTCGCTCGACAGGCGCTGCAAATGATCCACGTGGCGTTCAAGAGCTACCTGCAGGAGAGCATCCCGCTGCTGCTGGACATCTTCGGCGGCTTGATCCAGGAGAAGTCGGACTGCCAGGTAAGTGTCTGCGCCGCGACTGCTGCGCGTCCGCGTCCGCTGCTGACCGCTGCGGCGCTGGCGCTGTGCGCGCAACAGGAGATCATCCAGCACGACGACGACGGCCAGGAGGGCATCTACTACCACCACAGCGACGACGCGACGCCGTCGGAGGCTGCCCACAGCGTCGCGAGTGGCGCGGGCGCGCTCGTGGACAGTTTCATGGCCGGCACCGCCGACGACGGCGCCTCGACGCTGTCCGCGCCGCTGACCTCGTCGACGGTGCTGCACCAGAGCCGCCTCTTTGAACGCTTCGGGTCGTCGAGTACGTTTCCGTCGCCGATGCCGACGACGCCGCCGCCGCGCGGCAAAGCGACGTCGCCGTCGAAGATTCGCTTCGCCGCCGACACCGCCGTCGGCGGGCGGCCGACCACCGTCAGCCCCGACGCGGCGCCAACGCCAACGCAGCCGCCGCGACAGCAGCCGCCGAAGCTGCGCAAACTGGCGATGCCGAAACTGAACGTGCTGATCATGGCGGTGGGCACGCGCGGCGACATCCAGCCCTTCCGCCAGTTCGGCATGCGCCTGAAGCAGGACGGCCACCGCGTGCGCCTCGCGACGCACGAGCTCTTCCGGTCGTACGTGCTGGAGCAAGGCCTGGAGTTCTACCCGCTGGCGGGCGACCCGATGCTGCTGTCGGAGTTCATGGTGAAGACGGGCGGGTCGATCTTCCCGCTGTCCGCCGAGCTGCTCAAGGAGGTGCCCAAGTTCCACGCGATGATCTGCGACATCGTCGCCTCCGCCTGGCGCGCCTGTCTCGAGCCCGACCCGAAGGACGAGGCCGCGAAGCCCTTCGCCGCCGACGCCATCATCTCCAACCCCGTCACCTACGCGCACTGCCACTGCGCCGAGGCCCTGGGCATCCCGCTGCACCTCATGTTCCCCCAGGTACAGTCACCGCCCGCCGCCCCTGCGCCTCTCCGTCCGACGCTAACCCCCCGCCCGCCGCCTGTGTCGCTGTGTCGCTGTGTCGCTGTGTCGCTGTGTCGCTGTAGCCGTGGGTGCCGACGAAGGCCTTCCCGCACCCGCTGTCGCGCCTGCCGTACAGCCGGCGCTGGCACACGGAGAACCGCGTGTCCTACGAGCTCGTGGACCGCGCGCTGTGGCTGTCCTTCGAGCGAGACCTCAACGCCTTCCGCGTGTCGGTGGGCCTCGAGCCGTTCCGCCTGGGGCAGTACGGCTGGGACTTGCTCAACTACCACCGCGTGCCCTTCGCGAAGATGTGGTCGCCGTCCATCGCGCCGAAGCCGAAGGACTGGCCCGCGCACGTCGACGTCGTCGGCTCCTTCTTCGACTTCCCGCCCTCCGCCGCGCCCATCCGCAACGTCCACGGCCGCCTCTCCGCGCAGCAGAAGACGACCGCCGCCGCGCCGCTGCCGTCGCCCGGCGACGGGCCGCGCATCAAACCGCTGCCGATGCACCTCGCGCACGCCGCGTCGTCGTCCTCGTCGCTGTCGTCGCTGCACGGGCGCGCGCTGAGTCGCAGCCGCATGTTCGACCCGAAGGTGCACGCGGCGCGGCTGGAGGACTCGCTGCTGCCGGTGGCGGCGTCGATCGAGCCGAAGGAGGTGTCGCCCGAGCTGCTCGACTTTCTCGAGCGGCCCGGCTTCATCGTCTACGTCGGCTTCGGCTCGATGGTCGTGCCGCAGCTCGAGGCGCTCGTCGCGCTGTTCCTCGAGGCGGCGGCGCTGACGGGCGTGCGCCTGCTGTTCCAGCAGGGCTGGAGCAAGATCGACACCAGCCGCTTCGAGCTGCTCGCGCAGGACGCGCAGGCGAAGGCCGCGAAGGTCCACGCGATGCTGCGCACCCCGCCGGTCTCGCCCGGCCGCGCCGCTCGCGCTGCTGCCGCCGCTGAGGCCGACGAAGCGGCGAAGCGGCGCCTCGAGGCCGGCGCCGAGCGCATCGCCGAGCTCGACGCGCCCGCCACCGCCCCCGCCGCCGCCGCCGCCGCCTCGACGCCGACGCCGCCGTCGTCGCGGGCGCCAGCGGCTGGCTGCTGAACATGCTGCAGACGGCGGTGGCGACGGCGACGCCGCTGCTGTCCGCGTCGACGTCGGCGCTGGGCGCGTCGACGAAGGCCGCGCGCCGCCGCAGCCGCCGAGCGAGCGCCTCGACGAGTGGGACGAGGTGGACGCGCCGGAGGCGGACGCGGCGGCGGCGGGCGGCTGGCGCTGGGAGACGGACGCGTTCTACATGGCCGAGTGCCCGCACACGTGGCTGTTCCAGCAGGTGTCGGCCGTGGTGCACCACGGCGGCGCGGGCACCACGTCGACGGGGCTGCGCTGCGGCCGGCCGACGTGGGTGTGTCCGTTCTTCGGCGACCAGTTCTTTTGGGGCGAAATGGTGGCGCGGCGCGGGCTGGGGCCGCGGCCCTGCGCCGTGGGCGGCCTCACGCTGCCCGCCGTCGTCGCCGCCTTCGAGCTGCTGCGCCAGCCGCAGACGCAGCGCGCGGCGGAGGCGGTGGGCGCGGCGATGGCGCGCGAGGACGGCGTCGAGAACGCCGTGCGCGCCTTCTACGAGCGGCTGCCGCTCGAGCACATGGTCTGCGAAGTGTCGCTGATGCTGCCCGACGCCGCCACCGCCGCCGCTGACGCTGGCGCTGGCGCTGACGCTGGCGCTGCGGCGCCGACGGTGCTGGCGACGGTGTTCTGCGTGCAGTGCGGCCTGAAGATGTCGCAGGCGGTGGCCGACGCGCTGCACGGCGACGCGGCGCTGCACCTGCAGGGCCACGAGCTGCTGCCGTGCTGCTACGCCGACTGGGCCGTGCCGAAGCCCGCGTCGGCGGCCGACGGCGTCGTGCAGGGCGTGGGCGGCTACGTGCACGAGCTGCTCGAGGGCGTCGCGGACGTGGTCTACGACCCGCTGCACGGCGGCTACGCGCACGGCCTGCAGGGCGCGGCCACGGGCCTCGTGCGCGGCCTCACACGTTCGTCGACCGGCAGCTGGCGGGCGGCGCCGTCCTCGTCGAGAAGATCGCCGACGGCGTCGCGCTGCAGCGTCGCGGCCGCGCTCGACGCCAGCGGCGGCCTCGACGCGACGCGGCGGCGGCGGCGGCGGCGGCGAGGGCCACGCGGCGGGCGGCGCGACGCCGACGATCGCCGGCGTCGCAGCGGCGGTCGCGTCGGCGGCGGGCGGCTGGCTCGGCGCCAACAGCTCCGCGGCCACCGGCGCCGCCGCCGCGACGACGTCGCCGAGCCGCGCGGCGGCCAAACGCGTCGCCGCCGCGTCGACGGCGCCGCCGGCGGCGGGCAGCGCGACGAAGCGGGCGACGCGCTTCATCAGCCACCGCGCGAGCGACCGGACGCTGGCGGTGCGGCGGCTGCGCACGAGCATCCTGCAGCAGATCCAGCGCGTCCAGGCGCCCGACGACGGCGCCTTCGCCGCGTGGTCGCGCGAGGCCTCGAGCGAGGGCGTCACGGGCGGCGGCCTCGGCGGCCTCGGCGGGCTGCACAGCCGCAGCGTCATCATGCACAGCAGCAGCTTCGGCCTCGACGCCGCCAGCGTCGCCAGCGCCGCGTCGCCGCCGTCCAACGCGCCGGCCGCCGAGGCGCCGCTGCCCGCCGCTGCCGCCGCTGCCGCCGGTGCACTCGCCGCCGCGGCGCGGCCTGCTGCACCCGCCGCCGGCGCTGGGCACGCGCGGCCTCCGCGCGACGATCGCCGAGCCGATCCTCGAGCGCAGCCGCGAGAGCGACGAGACGCCGCTGCGGTCGCCGCGCGGCTTCGCGGTGCCGGCGCTGCTCTGTCGCGGCTCCGTCGCCGACGCGCTGCGCTCCGCCGACGCGCGGCGCTCCGCCGACGGCGACCCCTTCGAAGATGCCGCCAGCGACGCCGACGGCGACGGCGACGGCGACGCGGTCATCAGCGTCGACGGGGCCGCGTCACCGTCGGCGTCGCCGCTGGCGTCGCTCCGCGTCGGCAGCGGCGACAGTGTCGACAGCGTCGCCGGCGGCGGCGACTCGCCGGTGCTGCGTCTGGCGCCGTCCGCGGCGCAGGCGGCGTCGGCCGTCGATCTGCTCATCTTCGACGGCGACGGCGACGGCGACGGCGACGCGCCGCTGTGGCCGTCGCTGCCGCCGCGGGCGCCGTTCGCGGCGCCGCCGCCGTCGCTGCTCGACCTGTCGCAGTCGCGACTGGCGCCCTCCGCCGCCGCCGTCGCCGCCGCTGCGCCGCGACCCTTCGTCGACTCGGTCGACCTGTTGGGCCTCGACGCGTCCGGCGCGTCGCTCGCCTCCGCCGCCGACATCGTCGTCAGCCGCGTCGCCAGCGACGCCAGCGACGCCAGCGACGCCAGCGGCGCCAGCGAAGCGCTGTCGATCGTCGTCGACGCCGCCACCGCCACCGCCACCGCCGCCGCGCCGCTGTCGCCGCTGTCGCCGGAGGCCAGCGAAGCGTCGCCGCTGCCGCCGGTCGCCGCGTGCGCCGCGCCGCCGCGCGACGGCGCCGCCAGTCCGCCGCTGTTCGTGACGTCGACCGTCGTCAGCGCCGCGGGGACGCCGAGTCGCCCGCAGGCGCCGCCGACGATCGCCGCCGTCGCGTCGGCCGCCAGTTTCGCCGCCGACGGCTACGGCGTCGGCGTCGGCTACCTCAGCGACAGCACCTCGCACGCGTCGCTCGCCGCCGCCGCCCCGATGCGTCAGACCAGCGCCGCCGCCAGCGCCAGCGGCGCCGAGGCCGAGCGCCACGCGGCGGTCGTGCGCGCGTTTCGCGCGCGCAGCGGGCGCTGCTCGTCTTCGACCGCCTCGGCGCCGGCCGCGCGGACGCCGCGACGGACCCGGCGGCCGTCGGACCGACGCGCGTCTGGTCCGAGCGCCGCTTCGCGCACGTCGTGCGCCAGGCGATCGCGCGCTACGAGGCGCAGCAGCCGACGGCGGCCGCCTGCGACGCGGCCGCCGCTCCGGGCGCCGCCGATGCGATGTCGCCGCCGCGAGAGCGCGCGCCGACGCTGGAGGAGGCCATCGTCCGCCGCCCCGAGCACCGCGACGCGCTGCTGAAGCATCTGCTGCGGAGCGTCACGCGCGACCACGACGCGCTCAGCTTCGTCGACTTCGAGCTGCTCGTGCGCTCGCTGCGCGGCGACGAACCCGCCGCGTCGCGGTGATCCCCGCGCCCTGCGCCCTGCGCCCCTCGCCCTGCGCCACCCGGCGCCTCTCTTTGTGCTCGTTTCAAGCTGTTTATCTGACGCACGCACGGCCGGCGGCGCGGCAGTGGCTGTGCAGCGGTCGGACTCCACAGCGCCGCCCGCCGGCCGCAGCCGTTGCCTGTAAATCATTCTCTAGACGCTTCTTTACCCCCCCCCCCCGGCGCCCCCGCCACAGCCGCTGAGACAGAGGCGGCATCGTTGAAGCAGAGAGCTCGGAGCGTGGGGCCTGGAGCAGGAGTGTGGTCACCTCGTCGGACGAGCGACGCTGTCGTCGCATCGGTCTATCGGAGCAACCAGCTGTTCCTCTCCCATTTCCTCTCCCTCTTCCCAAATAGAGTGGAATCATTGAGCCCCACAAAGCCAAAAGCGCAGTGTACGACTTGCGATGTGAGAAACACCCTTATCTAGACGTCATTTCAGAAACAAGCTAAATTAGTCTTTGCACACAAATCACCTGAAGTACAAAACGGACATTAAAGTATGACATATATTTGTCGTAGTACATATATACACATATGTACTCTATATATGTACATATTTATTTATATGAACTGGCTATTAGGTATTAGATGTAAGAAAAATGTGCAATAAACATACGTACATGTGCACGGTTTCAGAGAGGGTGGGTCTCCCGACTGGTCCTCGGTCCTCGGTCCTCGCTTCTTGCTAATTTGAACATTCCATCCGACATCATCCGGTCCTTGGTGTCTATAAGTCCACTTCGGATTCACATTCCTTGACCCCCACTTCAACGTTTTGGTCTCTGTACACCTAGGGCCATGATAGCGGTCGACACTACTTTCATCCGCGAGAGACCCTGGCGGTCATACACGTTGAGATTGCGACAGGTAACACAATTTTACAACATCGTTGCACCATGCGTAATAAACCTTGCCGCAAACCTTGCCCAAGGCATTGCGAGCCTCGTCCGAAGAGCACGAACAGCTGTGTTCATTGCCGTTCTGATGTATGTTATCCGGAATGTTGACTAACCAGAAACTTCTGACCTATGTCTCTTCAGGACGACGACGAAACGACGCCTAGCCCCAAACGCGCCCGAATAACATATGCTGCAAGTGGATCTTTCGCGACGTACTCGTCGGCGACCGCCTTCCCCTGGATGGGGAATGTGATTATGGAGAATGCGGCGCCATCGCCCGCGCCGTCGCCGTTCGCCGCACAATTATCGCCGATGGCATCCGCGTCGACGCAGTCCGCATCGACGGCGGAGTCTTCGTCGGCAACCGTCGGTGGCGGTGGCGGTGGCGGACGCGGTCGTGGGTCGACGGCCACGGAAGAAGAGCCGCAAGCGCTGGCGGCGTCGACGTCGACGGCGGAGTCTTCGTTGGCAACCGTCGGTCGCGGACGCGGACGCGGTCGTGGGTCGACGGCCACGGAAGAAGAGCCGCAAGCGCTGGCGGCGTCGACGTCGACGGCGGAGTCTTCGTTGGCAACCGTCGGTCGCGGACGCGGACGCGGTCGTGGGTCGACGGCCACGGAAGAAGAGCCGCAAGCGCTGGCGGCGTCGACGTCGACGGCGGAGTCTTCGTTGGCAACCGTCGGTCGCGGACGCGGACGCGGTCGTGGGTCGACGGCCACGGAAGAAGAGCCGCAAGCGCTGGCGGCGTCGACGTCGACGGCGGAGTCTTCGTTGGCAACCGTCGGTCGCGGACGCGGACGCGGTCGTGGGTCGACGGCCACGGAAGAAGAGCCGCAAGCGCTGGCGGCGTCGACGTCGACGGCGGAGTCTTCGTTGGCAACCGTCGGTCGCGGACGCGGACGCGGTCGTGGGCCGACGGCCACGGAAGAAGAGCCGCAAGCGCTGGCGGCGTCGACGTCGACGGCGGAGTCCACGTCGACGGCGTCCGCGTCGACGGTGGAGTCCACGTCGGGAACCGGCGGTGGCGGTGGCAGTGGCGGTGGCGGTCGCGGTGGCGGTCGTGGTGGCGGTGGCGGTCGCGGTGGCGGTAGCGGTGGCGGTCGCGGTGACGGTCGCGGTGGCGGTCGCGTCGGCGGTCGTGGTGGCGGTGGCGGTCGCGGTGGCGGTCGTGGTGGCGGTCGCGTCGGCGGTCGTGGTGGCGGTCGCGTCGGCGGTCGTGGTGGCGTTGGCGGTGGCGTTGGCGGTGGCGGTCGCGTCGGCGGTCGTGGTGGCGGTGGCGGTGGCGGTGGCGGTGGCGGTCGTGGGTCGACCGTGGGTCCAGTGCTGGCGGCGGCGCCGATTGTGGGAGAGGTTCAGCTTGTTGGGGGGTACCCCTTCACTGCTCAGAGCATGTTACTCTTGGTGCAAAGTGTGGCGACGCTTCAGCGACAAGTGCAGGGCCTCCAGCAGGCGCTTCAGCGACAGGAGCAGGCGCATCAGCGACAGATACGGGGCCTCGAGCAGGCGCTTCAGCGACAGGAGCAGGCGCATCAGCGACAGGAGCAGGCGCATCAGCGACAGGAGCAGGCGCATCAGCGACAGGTGCGGCTTTTAGAGCGGGAGATTGACTCCCTCAACCGCAACCTCCGTTAGAGAATGTAATGTCCGATGCTACCATTAGCCCTTCGCCACCCCTGTCGCGCGCCTGCGATTCACTTAGACGTAGCTTGTCGACTAAGAAGAATGTAAATTTACATTTAAATGTATACTAGTATAATTCAAATGTAAATCCGCCAGAACTTTCTTATGAACAGTCAGAAAAGCCAATGCAAACAACACAGAGAAGTGAATTTACAGGGCCTGAGAGCGACGAAACGGCAAGTCCGATGCTGAGCTGCGACGCAGTGGTCTGAAAGTGCATCACGAAAGGCCGCCGGGTGAGCGCGCATCGTTCGACATGTTGCAAGTGTAGCTGCGGTGACCACCGCAGGAACTTGGTCAGCTGCGGCGGCAACCGTAAGGACTGCGGGCCGTGCGTCTTGACCGTCTTGAAAGCGCGACAGCGTGCGACGCCGCGTCCGTCAATGTACGAGTCGGACTTCGTGTCATACGCCCGGATCTTCATCTCACGCCAGTCCTTGAGACGGCGGGGTGGCAACGCATTGCCCAATGCGCCTGAGACGAGGTCGGACGTTCGTCCCTTCTGCATGTCCTCCTGGCTGGCCGTTGGTCGGTTCGCTGCGGCTATTAGCTCAGTGTGAATGGCCACGACCTCCTCGTACGAGAGCAAGTGCTCTTTGCGCTACGGTGCCGTGACGTTCTTCGCAGATTGAGTCTGCACCTGACACCAGCGTTGGCGAGCCGGCGGTGCGATACGCGTCGTTGCCCGTGAAGACCACCAGCGCGGCTAGCGTGGTGCGACGCGTCGTCGGGGCCTGGAGGTGCTTAGCCACCCACGCCAGAACGGCGTCGGTTTGCGTGGCCAGCTCGGGAGCGACGCAGCTTCCACGAGCAACGCGCGTGAGCATGCAGACGGACGCTCGGCTAGTTGAGGGCGCCAAGGAACCACGGGGTCGGATAGCGTCTGCGAGGTCACACATGACCGCCCGCTGAGACAGAGGCATCGTCGTTGAAGCCGAGAGCCGAGCTTCAGCAGCGTCGGTTGGGGATCCTGTGTTCATCTGTACCGATCTGTGTTTTCTGTGTATCTGGGTACGAACCCGCTGCTGGGACCAGCGTCCGGCCTGCGACCAACATTTCGCTTCGACCCAGACTCTGGGACCGACCCTCGTGCAGCCGCAGTGGGCCCGCACCCAGGCCCACCCAGACCTCGCCTCCTCCGCCGCTGCGACCTCCGCTCGGCACTTCCTTCGCCTCGCCGGTCGAGAGGTCGAATATTTGGCCCGTTGGCCCATTGGCAGCCTTCGCACGTCCGGACGCGTTGTGAATCACAATTCTTCTTCACGACTCAGCATTCCTACCCCCGCTGTGCGCTGCTATCTCTGGCTTTTGTCCTTTGCTCTCGCGGGTCTCGGCGCATCCTCGTTCCGTGCCACCCCCATCGCTCATCACTATCGCTGCATTAGCTCGTTATCCCGTTCTTAAGTCGCATTTGGCGTGACTCCCTCTCGATGATCAAACTGCCTCCTATTCAGTTTGAAGGCCCCAAGCCGCGTTCGCCGCGCCACGACGAGACCGGTGAGCGCTCTCGGTCCGGCGGTTCGTCGTCACCCTCGTTGCTCCCGACGCTCACCAAGAGCGACTCGGCGCGGTCCGAGCAGACGGACCACTCGTACGTCTCCTCGGACAGCTTCGAGGCGTCCCTCGCGGCCGCCGCGGCCGAGTCCGTCGCGACGTCCTTCGACCACGGCGCGTCGACGGCGGCCCTGCGCTTCTTCCCGACGCTGTCTCCGCTGGTCATCTCTCCGGCGACGTCGCTCAGTCGGAACCCGTCGATGTCGCCGTCCTCGGTGCCGCTGCGCAGCCTCAAGTGCCTCGAGACCTTCCCCGACCACCGGCCGCACAGCCCCGGCGACGCCGAGCAGACCTCCTCGCTCAGTCTGCGCAAGAAGGCGCTCACGCCCATGAACCTGCTGCGCAGCGCGGCCAGTCGCACGCCGCCGCAGCTGAGTCCCCGCGGCGACGGCGTCAGCGCGTTCGCGCCTCGCGCGTCGCCGCAGCACACGTCGCCGCCCGTGTACCCGGGCCGGCTGCCGCACGGGTCGCTGTCGGCCGCGGCGCCCCTCGTCGTCCCAGCTGCGTCCTACATCGCCCTGTCGCACTCGGAGGACAGCGCGCTGACGGACGCGGAGGTGGAGGAGACGGTGAAGCACGCGATCGCCGTGACGCTGCGCGAGGACCTGCCGCCCGCCGAGGCCGCCGAGTTCGTCGACGACTGGGAGATGGACCCCGCCGCGCACTTCGCCGCGTCCGCGTCCGCGTTGCCCTCGGCGCAGCCCCGCCGACGCAGCAGAACCTTCGTCGCCGTCGACTGCTAGCCGTCCGTCCGTCCGTCCGTCTGTCGGTCCGTCCGTCCGACCGTTTCATTATTGTCGTGCCCCGCTCGCCCCTGCGCCTTTTGCCTGCGCTGTGGCTGCGCCTAGTAGATCCGTGTGCATTGTCTCTCGCCTCGTCTGCGAGGCCCATCTCGTTCCTCTGTCGCCGTCGTTGGTCGCCTCGTCGTCCGCCGGCCCCGTGTCTCTGTTAGACGTTAGTTCTCCGCCGCGCCGCGTCGCCATCGCCGTCCACGGGCCTCGCTGTCGCGTCGCCCGCACGCGCTATCCGCCCGCCGCGCGTGCTGCCCTACTCCTCCTCCTCCCCCCTCCCCCGGCTCTCTCACTGTCGCTCTGTGTCTCTCTGTGTCTCTCTGTGTCTCTCTGTGTCCCATCCACTTATCTCTGTTCTCTGTTCTCTGTTGGTTGACCACCTTCGCTGTTGCTTTAATCATGTTTCCATCGCGGTGTGCCCCACCGCACCGCACCGTACCGTCGGTCGGTCGGTCGGTCGGTGGGGCCGCCCGTTTCGCTTCTCGTACGCTCGTTATCCGCCGCTTTTGGTTTAATCTGAACACTTCTCCTCTCGTACTGTATATCCGCTGCTATTGTCGTTGCTGTTGTCGTTGCTGTGACCGTTGCTGTGGTCGCTGTGGTCGCTGTGCCCCGCGTTTCTCTTCACTTGTTGACGTACATCCCTTGTCGTGTACATGCCCATCCTGTGCACTCCGCTGCCGTAGTACTTTGTACATACTTATCTCCTCACTTACCGCGCAGCGGAGCGGGGCCGTCGCCTATCGTCGCCCCCGCCCCGCTGCGCCGCTGCGCCCCGCAGCAGTGGCCCCGCATTATCTACCATCCCCGATCCCTGTCTCGTGTCTCCTGCTCGTTCCGTCGCCTCATGACGCCGCGGCGCGTGGGCAGTGGCCGCCGCCAGCCGCGCCACTGCCGCCCGCCAGGGCAGCGCGCCGCGGCCGCCCCTCTGCTGCAATCCCGTTGCCCGTTGATCTTTGATCGTTGACCGTGGACGTGACCCGTGTGTCCGTCGCTCTGCGCCCCCCGCGTCGCCAATCCGCCGGCCCCGCGCCGCGCTCTGTGTCGCGCTCTGTGTCGTTCTCTGTGTCGCTCTCTGTGTCGCCCTATCTCGTGGTGGGCAGTGGCTGTGTCGCCCCGCCCGCCGTGTTGTGTCTCTGGCCGCCGGTGTCGCCGTTGTGGCCGCTGGCGGCGTCCGTCGGTGTCGATGGCTCGCGCCGTTTCGTTTTTGGCGGCGTCTGCGTCGCGGCGGCCCGCGCGGCCCCGGCGCCCTCGTCGCCGTCGTCGTCTTTGTCGTCGTGCGCCATCACTACTCCCCCGCCCCCCGCCGCGACGACTCGACGACGGCGGCGGCGTCCGTCGGCCGCCGTCCGCGCCGCCGCCACCGTCGCTGCCGCTGCCCATTTCCATCGCTGCCCATCGCTGTCCACCGCGGACCGCGTGCCAATCACGCGTCCCGCGCCATCAATGTCCCCGCCAATGTCTTCGCCGCGCTGCCTCTGCGAGGCCTCTCGCCGCGCGTCGGTGTCCCGCTCGTGTCCCGCTCGTGTCGCGCCAGTTTCGCGCCCGTTTCGTCTTTTCGTTTGCCTTGTGACCGCCGCACGTTGCGCCCGTCGTACGCGCCCTTTTCCCTCCGCCACCGCAGGCGCGTCGGCCGCCTGTCGCCTGCCGCCTGTCGCCTGCCGCTCGTCGCTGGCGACCCGCCGCGTCCGTTGCGCAGCCGTTTCAGTTTTTGCCAGTTTCAGTTTCACGTTGATTTCGCCTGTTCGCCGCGTGGCCGTTCGCCGCGTGGCCGTCCGCGCTCGTTGGAGGCGTCCGCCTTGTCGGTCGGTTCGTTCTTATCGTTCTCTGTTTCTTCCGCTTCGCCCTTTGTCCGTCACCGCGCGTGGTGGCCGCCAATCGCCGCCACCGCCGCAGGGCCCTCGCTGCCCCTGCGCCACCGCCGCCGCCGGTCAGTTTCCGCCGCGTCGATTCGTTGCTGCCGCCCCCGTGCGGCCTGTCGTTTGCCCAGTTTAGCCTGTAGCCTGTAGCCGTCGGTCCCCGCCGTGCGCCTGTGTCGCCGCGGGCGCCCCCCCCTCCTCTCGTATCGCTACACGTTGACCCCCCGCCGCACCGTCGGCTGCCCCGCGCCTAATTCACCGCGTCTCTCACCGCGTCTCTCACCGCGTCTCTCTCCTGTTGACTGTTGGCTGACTGTTGTTGCTCTGTTGTGGCGAGTTATTCACAGGCGGCATGCACAGGTGGGCGGTCGTTGCTCGACTGCTTGGCCTGTATCCGCCGCCCAGCCACCGCTCGGTCGCGCTCTCCTCGAGTCGCGTTGTTCTCTCGACGGCGGCGAACACACCGACGGTGCCACCACCACTGCCACCGCCGCCACCGCCGCCACCGCCGCGAGTCCAACGCGTCACCGTCGCCGTCGACGAACAGCGACAGCGACGGCGACGGCGACAGCGGCGGGACAGCGAGCGCAGGACGAACAACGCAAGGAAACAGAGAAGAGAGCGAGCAGACGGTAGTTAGGGGTGCATACAGGTCAAGCAGTCCAGCAAGGGCCGCACGGGCGACGACGCTCGACGAAAACGACACACGACGACACGCGACAAACGACAAGTCTACAGGGCGCGACACGACAAGTGACAAACGACAACAAAGAAGAATGATCACGACGACGACGACGACGACCCGGTCGGTCGAGGGGCGCGAGTCGCTGTCACGTCGCCGGGGCCTCTCTCGCGGGCAACGGTCGAGAGAGCAGCTGTCAGCAGCTGTCGGCGGTACTACTACTCCACCAGCGGTGGAGACACGCGACCAGTGCGCCGCCTGGTCGACGAGAGGGGAGAGCGGTGGGAGCCACCGGCGCCGCGGCGCTCAGCCGTTGGTGCTGGTGGAGGTGCCGCTGCGACTGATGGGCGCCGAGTCGGTGTCGTCCTCCTCTTGCGACACCAGTAGCCGCGTCGGAAAGGCGATGACCCGCGAGGACCGGCTCGGCTGGCCGCCGTCGTGGTCGTCCGGCCCGCACAGCTCGGCGAGCTCCAGCAGCTTCGGCGACACGACGGCGGAGATCGTCCCGCCGGTCGTGCGCAGCGGCGACTGCGGCGCGCTGAACGTCCCCAGCGGTTTCGCGGACTGCACACTCGTCAGCGTGTCGAGCGCCGGATGCGACGCGCCGCCAACGTCGCGGACCTGCTGCTGCCCCTTGCGCGCGAGGTCGCGCAGCTCGGGGCTCTGCGTGACGTGGAAGACGGCGGGCGGCTTGCCGTTGCCGCCGCCGGGGATCTCGATCGACAAGCCGCCGTCGGACGTCGTCGTGCCCGTCGACGTGAGGCGGGCGCTGCTCTGGCTCTGCGTCAGCGGCTCGTTGTCGTCGTCGTCCGCGAAGAGCGTCACGGGCCGCGCGGTGGCCGTGTCCAGCAGCGCCGTCGCCGACACCTTCGTCGCGGACAGCGTCGTCAGCGCTGCGACGGCCGCCGATGGCGACGTCGAGTGCGCGTTGAGGAAGCTGCCGGCGTCGTCGTAGCCGGCCGCCTGCAGCGTCGACAGCTTCGGCGCGTACGGACCGGACGAGTCGATGGCGATGCCGCCGCTCGTCGCCGCCGCCTTGCCGCCCGCGCCATCCGCCGCCTGCGCCACCTTCGCACCGGTGAGCGCCCCGCCGCCGCTCTTCGCGTACAGCTGCGGCACGTTTTGGCAGTCGACGCAGCGGCAGCGCGACGAGCAGGGCACCTTGCCCGTGTAGCACTCGCAGTACTTCTTGAGACAGGCGCTCTTGCGGCAGTGGCAGCCCGTGAGGTGCTCCTTCATCTCCTCCTTGACGCGCGGCTTGAAGGCCTCGGGGTTGCGGTCCTGGATCGCCTTGCGCGCCGCCAGACGCACGTGCTCGAACTTTTCCTGCACGACAAACGGCCAGAGACACAGCGGACGGTGAGCGCCGACGGAGGCCAACAGCGACGGGGCGGGGCGGCGGAGACACGTACGATGTTGCAGCACTCGACGCAGTTGCAGGAGGCCTTGCAGTACTCGGACAGGCGGAAGCAGTCGCAGTACATCTTCAGACACTTGCTCTTCTTGCAGTTGCACGCCACGTTGTTGCTCGCGCCGCTCGGCGCTCCGGCGCCGCTGCGGGAAGACGACGACGGCGTCGTGCGCATGGACAGCTCGCGCATCTGCGGGACACACGGCGACGATGGTGAGCGGGGGGGGGGGCGAGGGGCAGCGTCAACGCGGCGCGTGGTGGACGTACCTCTGGGCTCATGAAGGAGCGCGCCGTCGTAGACGACGAGGCGGCGGCACTGTACGCGCTGCTGCTGCTGGGCGCGAGAGCGAACTGCCCGAAGGGGGCCGCACCGTCGGTGCTCTGTGCGGCGGGGCGCGCGTACGGGTCCTGGAAGTCGTCGCCGTCCTGGTCGTCGCTCTCGTCGTCTTGCATTCGCTCGCCGCGCTGGGCATCTTTTGCGGGTCGCTTGTTGGCGGCCAATGGCGACAGAAGCACGGCGCCGCTGCTGGCCACCTGCGATGGGGTCGACGACTGCTGCCGCTTCGCGCTCGACTTGCGCTTGCTGCTGCCGGGGGCAGTCGTCGTGGCAGTCGGCGCCGCGGCGGCTCGCAACTTGTCGTCCGGTGAGGTTTCCAGAGAATTCGACGCGGACATTGGCATGAAGGCGGCGGCGGCGGTGATGGCGGCGATACCGGAGATGTCGGACGAGGCTACGCAACGGAACAGGCGGCCGTCAGCGGACGAGGACAAGTGGCAGCAAAGCGGCAGGGTAACCTACTCGTTCCTTGAGACGAGGCACCGAAATTGCCGCCTGCTGCGTCAGCTTTACTACTACTGCTGCTGCTACTGACTGCGGCGGGGGCGGCAAACGTGGCGCTGCGATCTTCGAGGGCCGACAGCTGCAAGTTGTCTGTGCTGCTGGAGGACGCGCTCTTGCGCTTGTTTAGTCTGCATCCCCAGCAACAACAACACATTTGGTGAGACGACGTCCAGCTGCGCAGTCCATTGACGGATGCCTACCTATTCTTGAGTGCTTCTGCGTTCTGCGCGAAGTGGTTGCTGTTCATGCCCAGGCCAGGTCCTGCCAACGCCCCCGCGTTGCTCCCGAGGAGACTGCTACCGTAGGCATCAGACCCGAAATCAGAGCCGGAATGATGCTGCTGATCCAGCAATTCTGGAATAAGCGGACTCATGAGCGACATGGACGCGGAGGTGGACACGCCACCGCTGGGCGGCGCACCAAGCCCCATGCTGAGAGACAGCTCGTTGCGGAGATGCAGATTTGATAGAGAGTGGCGGTGGCCATTTCCCGGCAGAGCGCCTGGGGTAACTGCGTCTGGGAAGTTAAGAAAGCTCTCGTGAGCTAATTTATGCTGAATGCCGGGGGTCCAATCTCTGTGAGAACAACAAGGGGAAGCACAAAGGAGAATCAGCACAGCGAATTGGAGTGGGTAGAGTCTGCTGCGCCTACTTTGAATCGGGGACAGTTTGTTGATATTGTGTGAGAGGAGACATGAAAACGCTCATGAACGTCCCCACTTCAGGTGAGCCAAATACTGTATTTGCTGCACCGGCTCCTACACCGGTGACTGAGGTGATGTGAATGGGAGATTGGAAACGCACGTCATTGGCATCTAAAATGGTAAAACAATCGACAAAAGGTGCAAGTCATGACTCTGCTAGTCCCAACGTCCGCGTGGAAACGCCATTGGTTTCATACCATGCAATTCATTGCGCTTCTTTTTGCTGGGGGTTCCGTAGATATTGCTGTTGTTGTTGCTGTCGGACATGGTACGCTACGAATTCCCTCAATTCAACAATATTGGACTCACGTCAGCATCGGCCAGAAAGCCCATCCAATTCACAGGAATATCCAACGCTATTAGCAAATAAAATAGAGCTCACAATCAAATTTCAAACGACCAATCGACCCCTCTTTTCCTTCACATTTCGCAGAAAACCGAAAGATTTCGCAGGCCGGGCAGCGTTTCGTTTTGGCACCTGCACAGAAATGAAACCGCTGGTACACGACGACGACGATCGTCTCCTCTGTTGTTGCGCCGTCGGGTGAGAACCTCCTCCACAGCCAAGGCCAACGTCAAGGCATGCACATGCACTGATGTAGACCAACGGGAACTAACTTGGCGTCGAGATTGTAAGAATGAAAGCCGTGGGGAAATCCATAGATGAGGTCTGCAAGCCCTGAGTCAAGAAATGCTACATAAAAAGCCAAACGGTGCCAGACTGATCAATGTGAACATTAGTCGCATTTACAGGCAGATGAGGAAGGATCGACATCTACAGGACGCGGAGGGATTGTGTAATGCTGTGCTCCGTTTTGGACGGCTATGATTTGGTTGGTCTGATGTACACCGTGTCGATGGATATCATATTGAAGTGCAAATAGATCGAAGACCAAGTCAGCTGGAGGCGCCGAGAGCCCAAGCGATTTTAGTTGTTCCCACAACGGTGATGAAGACTGTGCACCAATACAATCCGACAAGAGACTCACCAACGAGACTCGGATTTGATATTCACTCATCGCGCGCTGATGGCAAGGGGGCCCACGATACTGAATGAAGTAGTCATTCTCTCCCAGGGACTCTTCCACATTACCCACGATAGATGACATCGGAATGCCTGTAATTTCCGAGGCTATTGCTATGTCATGCTGTGATAAGGCAACTTTTCCGAAAGAAATAGCCCCAACTGGAGCGACATGTCCCCGCTCGTAGCGAAACATCGTCAGTTTACCCCCACTTTGGCTTAAGTACTCCACATTTGCATCGGAGTCATAAGACGTTTCCCAAGGATAACCAATGTCGAGGACAAAAATGACATGCAGAGTCTCGTGGGCAGAAATGTAGTTGAGCGCTTTCCTGTGGAGGTCACCCAAGCATGTTTCGTATCCTATCTCCAGCATGACGATGGGATAACTGGAAGTGCCCTCACCAGGCACTGCAATCATAGCATCGGGTACTCCCACATATGTTTGACTTCGGTGGCATTGATATTGAAATGCATCCTGTCCAAGAAGCTTATGAAAGGAATCACCATATCGTCGGAAAAGGCTGGTGAAGAAACAGCTTGCGGCCCCATGAATAGGAGATTCACCGCATCGAAACATATCTTTCACAAATATTTGATTATCCACAAATGAAAATAGCCCCGAATATGACTCATCGTTTTGCTGCAGACATTTCTCATAAACTACCTTCACAGATTTGGTAGAAGGCGATAGAACCAATGACAACCAGTCAGTATTTTCACGTCGCTCGCAATCCACAACTTGGCTGGGGAGTTTGACATATTGGTTGAGATACGAGAGACTCGTCAACGTCTTCGAACGAACATTATCGCCGAAGGATACTGATTCCAGTTTCCTCTTTCTCACAGGTCGCCCTTTTCCAGTCCACGAGGAAGATTCTGTCAGGGACAAATACCCTCTCGTACCAATTGAGAAATGAGAAGAAGACGTCATGATCGAGCTGTGGCGGTCAACATTTGCTGCTGAGCAACACGAGAAAGGAAAATGAAAAAATGTTTCAGGCCTGAAAAACGTCTGAAAATCAGTCCCTCCCTGCTGCAGTCCGAAAAAGATGGGCAACTTAGCCGTTGATTTCGGTCAGTATTCTGTGAGCAGTCGGTCTGTCGGACTGTCGGGCTGGATTCATCGATTATCGATTACTATTATGCCACCACTTGGAGCATGGGGCAGCATGGTGGTCCCTTTCCTGAACAACAGTGTTTTGTCATCGTCGACATAAGCAACATCCAGACAAATCCTAATGCGAAGAAAGCGAAGGCTGCTCCTGTAGTTATAACCTTTAACACCCAAGAAAACGAGAGCAATTATATACAGGTTAATTCTCAGATTGATTGGAAAACTGGTCCTTCAAAGACCCCTTCGTCCAAGATCCATTCGCTGTCGCTGTTGGAAGAAGAGCATCCCCGCTACCTTGGTCTCGCTCGTCTAGAATTTCTTTACAAACAGCCAATCGTCTCGCTTCATTGGCGGCTTCTGCTTTCTCGGAAGGTGAAGAAAATTCCTCTTCAGCAAACTCCTCAGGCATTTCCATGTCATCATCAAGAGGATCCACGTCAACTACTCGTTGGCCTGCAATGTTGAAGACAATGTTGACCTTTCTGGCCAGACGAGACCGCTGGGACAGATTTTGCCGCCATGCTTCAATTGCTTCCAGTCTTTGGCGCTCTTTATCGTTCAACCAAGACAAATTCGCACCAGAATTGTAGTAATCTCTTTGTGCGTCGAAGACTTTTGTTCGTTCAGCATGCTCTTGATCAAACTGCAAGAGTCGGTCCTTCAGCTCATATGCTCGAACATAGCGCGCAGCCTCGGGAGTTTCTGTTCCATATGTATCTCTGATTTCTTTTGCAGAATATGGCAGCACGCACGGTGCTCGACACGAGGGGCAAAATAATGACGTGTTGGACGACGAGGAGGACACGGTTGCACTGTCGGCGCCCATAGAAGGCAATTTTTCCTTAAAATCAGGTGATGAGTCTTTCTCACAAAGTAGATATCCACATTCCATGCAATTTGTGACAACTCGATGTCGAGCTCCAAGGCAATAACAGGGTGTCTGGGCTTTCGATGCAGACATATCTTGATAGGGTAAACGCGATTCAGCAAAGCAAGCTATCGAACAAACCAATCTTCCAAGACGAAATAAAAGTGAATTGGAAGTGCTTGTCGGGCAGTGTCCATTGGAAAGAAGCAACAATCTGACCTTGTCCAAGAACCTCAGGACAGGTAGAACCCATGCACACGGAGTATATATTTTGCGATTTTCCTTCACGGCGTTACATGCGCAGCTGAGCTCGACTGGTGTTGAGAGCGGACTTCAAATCCGCGGGCGCTCACAAGGCGCAGTGGTTCGATTCCACCTGAGGCGCGCCAATCTTCTCTTTTTGCCCGTTTCGACACAGACTCTCCCAGACTCTCCTCCCTCTCATCTGTGTTCGTCTGTGTCGCGCTGCGCACTGCCCGCTGCCCGCCCCGACGCTCACAACGGCTAGTCGACCTCGTCTACGAGACAATTGGCGAGAATCCTCACTCATTTCGCCCCACCGAACTCGTTCTCGACACAAGTATATATCGTTCGGAAGCCTCTTCGGTCGTATTTCATTGTGTGGTATCGTACTCGCGACGCTTTGAGCATCATCGTCCATCGTCACCGCAGTGCATCGAACCAACAGCGACAATCATGGCAGCTGAGGATGTTTTGACGCAACAAATGTCGAAGTTGACAGTTCAGGAGCATGCCTTTGCGCAGGACTCCGAGGATCAAGGTGAGCTGCATGCATCGTCGACCGTGGTCTGTAGCGAGCGCCGCACTGACCAGCGCTGTTTGGTGTGACGAATAGAGAACCAACCGGAGGCGAATCAACGGATATTAGGCGAAGGGGCACACATTCCGTCTTCTGTGTAAGTTCTCGTGTGTTGTTGACGCGTCTGTGCGGTGCGAAGTGCTGACCGTTGTTGGGAACCGCAGGCCGACGAAGCGGTGGACGCTGCGCGACTTCGAGATCGGCAAGCCGCTCGGTCGCGGAAAGTTCGGCGACGTGTATCTGGCCCGCGAGCGCAAGAGCAAGTTCATCGTGGCGATCAAGGTACGCGGCGTTCGCCGGAAGGCATAGATGTGTGCGTCGTGCTCACGGTGTGTGTTGCGTGGTGTGTGTAGGCCATCAAGAAGCGCCAGCTGCTGAAGGCCGGCGTGGAGCACCAGCTGCGCCGTGAGATCGAGATCCAGTCGCACCTCCGCCAGAAGAACATCCTCCGCATGTACGGGTACTTCTGGGACGAGAACCGCATCTACATCATTCTCGAGTTCGCGCCGGGCGGAGAGCTGTACAAGCAGCTGATGGCGCGCGGCCGCTTCAGCGAGACCACGACGGCGAAGTACATCCACGACCTGTCGCTGGCGCTGAACTACTGCCACACCAAGCACGTCATCCACCGCGACATCAAGCCGGAGAACCTGCTCATCGGCCAGAAGGTAAGCGCGTCGCTGCGGGTCGTTGGGCGGCGGGTGCGGCGGACTGCTGACCGTTGTCGTGTGCTGTGTGTGCTGTGTGTGCTGTGTGTGTTGGGACAGGGCGAGATCAAAATCGCAGACTTCGGCTGGTCGGTGCACGCGCCGACGTCGCGCCGCGCCACACTGTGCGGGACGCTGGACTATCTGCCGCCGGAGATGGTGGAGGGTCGCGAGCACGACGCCACGGCCGACATCTGGTCGCTGGGCGTGCTGACGTACGAGTTCCTCGTGGGCAGTCCGCCCTTCGAGGCGGAGGGCTATCGCGCCACCTACCGCCGCATCTCCAACGTGGATCTGAAGTTTCCGCCGATCGTGCCGCCCGGCGCGAAGGACCTCATCTCGCGCATGTTGGTCAAGGACCAGGGCGCGCGCATGAAGCTGGCGGACGTGCCGAAGCACCCATGGGTCGTGCAGCAGATGACGTGGATCCGGCAGCAGCAGGCCATGCGCGCCCAGCAGCCCGCATCGGCGTCGTCGTCGTCGCTGCGGAAGTAGCTGCGCCGATCTGCGGCGGTCGCAGTCGTCGCTTGTCGGTCGCCAAAAGGGCGCCGCTCAAGCGACGCGGTGGCGTCTGGTGGGGCGACTCTCCGGTCCGTCGTCGCCGCCGCCTCTGCGGACGCGGTCGGACAGGCGCCGCTCCGAGCGCCCCGCTGGTCGGCACGGTGCATGCATTGGATCTGTGCCCGTGGACCGGCCCCTTCGCACGGGCGTTCTCCCCGACCGTGCAGTCGTAGTCGCACTGCCGTCGCGTGGCTCCGTCTCCCCCCTGTTGTTGATTTGTAACCCTCTAACTCACCAGCGACGAAGTCCTCACCCCCGCGGCTGTTCTGTGGCGGCGGCTTGCGGACCCGTCGCCTCTGCGGCGGACGACCGCGACGTCCTGCGCACGGCAGTCGGCTGCCGACGCAGTGGTCGCCGCGTCGTCGCCGACCGGCCGCGTATCGGCCCCAGCGACGCTGCAGCACCGTCAAATAGGGAACCACATGTCACGGTCACCGTTGCTGGAGCCAGAGCTGTCGCTCCGTGTGTAACCTCTTAACTCATCGAATGGTGACCGCGCCGATTGTGTTCTTCTCTTCTTGACAGCGCTGCAGCGTCGCTGGGGCCGATACGCGGCCGGTCGGCGACGACGCGGCGACCACTGCGTCGGCAGCCGACTGCCGTGCGCAGGACGTCGCGGTCGTCCGCCGCAGAGGCGACGGGTCCGCAAGCCGCCGCCACAGAACAGCCGCGGGGGTGAGGACTTCGTCGCTGGTGAGTTAGAGGGTTACAAATCAACAACAGGGGGGAGACGGAGCCACGCGACGGCAGTGCGACTACGACTGCACGGTCGGGGAGAACGCCCGTGCGAAGGGGCCGGTCCACGGGCACAGATCCAATGCATGCACCGTGCCGACCAGCGGGGCGCTCGGAGCGGCGCCTGTCCGACCGCGTCCGCAGAGGCGGCGGCGACGACGGACCGGAGAGTCGCCCCACCAGACGCCACCGCGTCGCTTGAGCGGCGCCCTTTTGGCGACCGACAAGCGACGACTGCGACCGCCGCAGATCGGCGCAGCTACTTCCGCAGCGACGACGACGACGCCGATGCGGGCTGCTGGGCGCGCATGGCCTGCTGCTGCCGGATCCACGTCATCTGCTGCACGACCCATGGGTGCTTCGGCACGTCCGCCAGCTTCATGCGCGCGCCCTGGTCCTTGACCAACATGCGCGAGATGAGGTCCTTCGCGCCGGGCGGCACGATCGGCGGAAACTTCAGATCCACGTTGGAGATGCGGCGGTAGGTGGCGCGATAGCCCTCCGCCTCGAAGGGCGGACTGCCCACGAGGAACTCGTACGTCAGCACGCCCAGCGACCAGATGTCGGCCGTGGCGTCGTGCTCGCGACCCTCCACCATCTCCGGCGGCAGATAGTCCAGCGTCCCGCACAGTGTGGCGCGGCGCGACGTCGGCGCGTGCACCGACCAGCCGAAGTCTGCGATTTTGATCTCGCCCTGTCCCAACACACACAGCACACACAGCACACACAGCACACGACAACGGTCAGCAGTCCGCCGCACCCGCCGCCCAACGACCCGCAGCGACGCGCTTACCTTCTGGCCGATGAGCAGGTTCTCCGGCTTGATGTCGCGGTGGATGACGTGCTTGGTGTGGCAGTAGTTCAGCGCCAGCGACAGGTCGTGGATGTACTTCGCCGTCGTGGTCTCGCTGAAGCGGCCGCGCGCCATCAGCTGCTTGTACAGCTCTCCGCCCGGCGCGAACTCGAGAATGATGTAGATGCGGTTCTCGTCCCAGAAGTACCCGTACATGCGGAGGATGTTCTTCTGGCGGAGGTGCGACTGGATCTCGATCTCACGGCGCAGCTGGTGCTCCACGCCGGCCTTCAGCAGCTGGCGCTTCTTGATGGCCTACACACACCACGCAACACACACCGTGAGCACGACGCACACATCTATGCCTTCCGGCGAACGCCGCGTACCTTGATCGCCACGATGAACTTGCTCTTGCGCTCGCGGGCCAGATACACGTCGCCGAACTTTCCGCGACCGAGCGGCTTGCCGATCTCGAAGTCGCGCAGCGTCCACCGCTTCGTCGGCCTGCGGTTCCCAACAACGGTCAGCACTTCGCACCGCACAGACGCGTCAACAACACACGAGAACTTACACAGAAGACGGAATGTGTGCCCCTTCGCCTAATATCCGTTGATTCGCCTCCGGTTGGTTCTCTATTCGTCACACCAAACAGCGCTGGTCAGTGCGGCGCTCGCTACAGACCACGGTCGACGATGCATGCAGCTCACCTTGATCCTCGGAGTCCTGCGCAAAGGCATGCTCCTGAACTGTCAACTTCGACATTTGTTGCGTCAAAACATCCTCAGCTGCCATGATTGTCGCTGTTGGTTCGATGCACTGCGGTGACGATGGACGATGATGCTCAAAGCGTCGCGAGTACGATACCACACAATGAAATACGACCGAAGAGGCTTCCGAACGATATATACTTGTGTCGAGAACGAGTTCGGTAGGGCGAGATGAGTGAGGATTCTCGCCAATTGTCTCGTAGACGAGGTCGACTAGCCGTTGTGAGCGTCGGGGCGGGCAGCGGGCAGTGCGCAGCGCGACACAGACGAACACAGATGAGAGGGAGGAGAGTCTGGGAGAGTCTGTGTATGGTGCCTATTTTTTGAAACGCTCCGCGTCGTTTCGTCGTTTCGCACAGCGTCGCCGTCGCGGTCGCAGTCGAACAGTGGTGGACTTCGTTGAATAGAATTGGTCTTGTTGGGCGACAGGGTGAGCAGAAGAATATTCAAGGAGTGATTCGGAGGCTCCCTTTAACCACATGAGTCTTTAAAAGGAGTTTAAGTTGCTGGCAAACTTGAGTGAGGAACACAGACGAGCCGGGGCTATGGCAGCGACGACCAAGGGTACGACGCTGAATGCGTCGTATTTGAAGGAGCTTCTTCATGGGCGGCCCGTGGGACACAGTGTAAGTTCTTCGTTTGCTGGGTGTTGTGAGGAGACTGAGGATGACTGACGATCGTTCTGTGGCGCAGAAAAACCGCGATTTCGACCCGGAGCAGTTCGCGGAGCAGATCATCAAACAAGAATTGGGCAGCGGAACCGTGCTCAGGCACAATGGGTAAGTTCCCGCATCGCACGTGGCTGTCCTGTTCCGTGTGTAATCGACGGCGTCGCGCAGGGCCGGCAAGAAGAAGAAACGGCGCAAGGCCAAGCACCAGAAGCGCGTGTTCGTCGCCGTGGGCAACTTCGAGAAGGCCGAGTCGTCCTTCCTGCACGGGAACAACATCCACGACTACTCAGAGCGCTGGGCGCTGCATCGCGCGGACCTGGAGATGCTCGAGCGGCAGTACCCCGCCGTCGTCGACAGCGCCAACCGCAGCGTCGCCGCCGTCGCCACCACCATCGAGGTACGCCCGCCGTCTCCTCCCTCCCTCTGCCTGTGCCGTCTTCTGATGTCGCCTGTGTCTGACGTAGCAACTGGTGGGCGACGAGCAGCGCGTGCGCGCGGAGGACCTGGCCATCGCGTCGCAGTACCTGTCCACCGCCGACGAGGCCAACGTCGCCGTCTACGAAGAGTGGCAGCGGCGATTCGCGCGAGGCGTCTTCACGCCACTGGGACAGTCGCCGTCCTCGTCGCGGCCGACGTCGTCTGCGTCGGAGGCGGCGCCCAGCCACAGCCACAGCGACGGCGACGCGCCCGGCGATGCTGCCGCCGCCGCCGCCGTCTCCGTCGCGGAGCGGTCGGAGAAGAAGGACCGCGTGCTGCAGGCCGCGCGGTCGATGATGCTCATGAACAAGCTCGTGTCCTTCGTGGGGCAGCGCCTGGGCTACGCGTCGCACTGGCGCGAGGCCTACGAGCAGATGCGCGCGCGCCAGCAGCTCGCCGACGCCGCGCAGCCGCTCGGCGGCCGCCTCTTCGCCGCGCCCGTCGACCCGGGGACGTCGTTTCTGGAGCAGCTGCACGCGACGATGGGCAACACGCAGTTCCAGTCGACGAGCCAGCAGAGCTCGTCCGTGTTCAGCGGCACGGGCGCCTCGTCGACGGGGCCCGACGCGATGTCGCTCACCGACACCGGCGACCTGGCCGCCGACGCCGCGGCGCCGTCCTCGTCGCGCCTGCCGCCGCTGCACCTGTCGACGACCACCGCCGGCCGCGCGGCGCTGCCCGCGAAGCACCCGCAGCACGCGCAGCACGGCCGAGCGGCGACCATCGACTCGAAGCGCTTCGGCTACGACGCGTCGTTCTCGCGGCCCACGCCGCGCGTGCTGCACTATTCGCAGTCGGCCTCGCGCGTGCCGGACATCCAGGCGCTGCGCCAGGAGCTGCAGGCGGCGCAGCTGGGCGTGCAGGAGCTGAACAAGCGCGTGGACGCCAACATCGCCTGGGTGCAGGAGCACTGCGACCTGTCGCAGTACGCGGCGCATCTGTCGGCGCGCACCAAGTTCAAAGTGAAGAAGATGGCGACGCAGCGCCTGCTGGCCGTCTGCGTGCAGTGGGCGCAGCGCCGCGCCTTCTGGGCGCTGCACCGCTGGCGGCAGCACCGCGGCCACCAGGTGGCGCTGGAGCGGTCGCGCGTGTACTGCCGCGTGAAGGCGGTGCACCTGCTGGGCCGCGCGCTGATCCGCGGCTACCTGCGGCTCTGCTTCCGCCGCTTCGCCGGCTGGCTCAAGTTCGTGCGCGTGCGCATCCAGCTCGAGCGCGAGGCGGCGGCCGTCGAGCTGCAGCGCGTCGCGCGGGGCCGCCAGGCGCGCGTGCGCGTGCAGACGCTGCGGCTGGGCCGCACGGCCGCCGTGATCCAGGCGCTGTTCCGCCGCGCGCAGGCGGTGCGCGCCGTCGAGGAGCGCAAGGTCTTCAAGGCGCAGCGCATCACCTCCACCGCCGCGGCGCTGCTGCAGCGCTTCTTCGGCGACCTCGTCGCCATCCGCCGCGCGAAACGCGACGTCGCCGCGCGGCGGGCGGCGGTGGCCGCCACGCGCATCCAAAAGGTCCTGCGCGGCAAACGCGACCGCGGCCGCGTCAGCGAGGCGCTGCGGCTCAAGGCGCTCGCCGACATCGAGCGCGCCAAGCAGCGCCACCAGCTGCAGCAGCGGCCCCGTCGCCGCCGAAGAGCAGCGGCGGCGGGCGGCGCAGCGGCGGCGGCGGCGACCTCGACGCGCTGGCGGCGAAGGCCGCGCCGTCCTCGCCGTCCACCGCGACGGCTGCGACGGCCGCGTGAGCGGCAGCCCGACGAAGGCGGCGCAGGCGTCGCCGCGCGGAACCGCCGCCAGCCGCGACACGCGACGAAGCCGGCGCCACCGCGACGGCGACGACGACGTCGGCCGCGCCGCACCGCCGCGGCGAAGACGTCGCCGAAGAAGAAACGGCCGCCAGACGAGCAAAGGCCGCGCCACCGGCGCCGCGACGGCCAAAGCGGCGGCGGCGGCGCCGGTCGCTGCGCCGGTGGCGACGCAGCCGCCGGCGGTCGACGGCGACGCGAGCGACGCGCCGACGCTGCCGCCGCCGTCGCGGCGCCGTCGTCGTCGTCGCCGGCGCTGTCCGCGCGGACGTCGTCGCCGCTGCACAGCGCGCGCCAGGCGCCGAGCTCTGCGCGGTCCACCGGCAGCGCCCGCGACGCACAGCGCCGCCGCCGCCGCCGCCGCCGCCGCCACCGTCGCGCCGTCGTCGTCGTCGCGCGCCTCGTCGCGGCCGCCGTCGACGCGGGCGCCGCTCGGCGGCGGCGACAGCAGCGGCGACGAGGCCGCGCCGCCGACGCTGACCCGACGAGCGGCCGCAGCGCGCGCGCGCGCCGTCGCTGACGCCGCACGGCGGCACGGCGCTGCACCCGACGGACGAGGCCGACGAGGCGACGCGCAGCGCGACGCCGGTGCCGCCGCTGGCGCTGGCACCGACGGCGACGGCGACGGACGCGACGCCCGTCGACGACGCCGACGCAGCGCTGCGGATCCAGCGCATCGCGCGCGGCCGCCTGGCGCAGCGCCAGGTCGACGCGACGCGGCGGCAGCGCCGCGCCGAGCAGCAGCAGCGCGAGGCCAACGCCACCGCGATCCAGGCGCTCGCCGCGGCAAACTCGCGCGCAAACGCGTCGCCGGTGCCGGCAGCGGCGCGCCAGCGGCGCCGCGTCCGGCGGCGTGTCGAAGGCGCCGAGCGGCGACGCCGCCGACGCCTCCGCCGCGGCCGCAGCGGTCGCGGTGGCTGTCGCGGCGGAGGCCACCGACGAGTCGCTGGCGCCCGCCGCCGTCGCGGACCCCGACGCCGCGGCGGCCGCCGACACGTCGACGGACGAGGCGCTGGCGGCGAACTGCTCGACGCCGTCGCGAGCCAGCCGCCGTCGCCGCGCCACAACGCGACGCTGATGGCGGCGTCGCGGCCGTCGACGGCGGCGTCCGACCGACCGCGCTCCGCCTCGTCGCCGTCGGCGGCTGCGGCGACCGCTGCGACCGCCGCCGCGGCGCCGTCGCCGTCGCCGTCGCAGTCGCCGCTGCGCAGCCTCTCGGCGCTGCTGGGCCTGTCGAGTCGCCAGCTGCAGCCGGCGGCGTCGCCGTCGCCGACGCTCTCCGCCGCCGCGTCGCCGGCGCCGTCGCCGTCGCAGCGCAGCGGCAGCGCCGGCGGCTTCGGCGGCTTCTTCCGCGGCGCCTTCGGCGGCAGCAGCCGCGCGCTGCAGCCGCCGACGCCCACCGCCGCCGCCGCGGCGCCGACGCCGCCGTCGTCGACCATTTTCCGCCGCCGCCGCCGACCGCCGCAGCAGCGGACGACGCCGACGCGGCGCCGCCGACGGCGCCGCGGAGGAGGCGGAGCCCGCGCGGTGTCCGAGAGCGTCCCGCCGAGCCGCCCGCCTCGCAGCCCGCCGCCGCCGCCGCTGCGCCACCCGCCGCCACCGCCGCCGTCGCTGCGGCTGCGCCGCCGAAGGCCGCGGCGAAGGGTCGCGCGTCCGTCGCGCAGCCGAAGGCGACGAAAACCGCCGCCGGTGCCGGCGCCGCGGCGAAGGCGAAAGAGCCGTCGGGCAAAGCGAAGGCCGCCGCGAAGCGCGACGCCTCCGCCGCCACCGCCACCGCCACCGGCAGCGGCAGCGGCAGCGGCAGCTCGAAGAAGGCGACGAAGCCCGCGACGCCACCGCCGCCGCCGCCGCACCGCCGCCGCCGTCGAGACGCCCACCGCCAACGCCGCCGCTGTCGCGATGGCGACGAGGCCGCAGCGGCGCCGTCGCGACCGGCGCTCGACGCGGACGCCGCCGCGCGGCGGCTGCAGCTGGCGGTGCGCCGCTTCGTCGCGCGCCGCCGCGTGGCGCACCGCCGCGTCGCGGTGAAGGCGCAGCAGCTGCACCTGGCGCGCTGGCTCGGCTGGGCCGCCGTCAGCGTCCAGCGCGTCGCGCGCGGCCGCCTGAGCCGCCTCCGCGTGCGCCGCTCGTCGCCGCGCGCCAGACGCAGCGCGCCGCCCTCCGCGAGCGCAGCGCCGTGCAGATCCAGCGCATCGCGCGCGGCCGCCACGCGCGGCGCCGCGTCGTGCCGCCGCTGCGCGCCGCGGCCGACGAGCGGCGGCGCCACGCCGCGTGGGTCGCCTCGTTCCAGAAGAGCCGCCGCCCTCGCGCCCGCCTCGCCACCGCCACCGCCGCGCCGCCGCCGAGGCCGACGACCGCGGCGCCGGCCGGTCGCCGTGCCGCCGCTCGACCTCGCCGCGAAAAGGCCGCGCGGCAGCAGCGCGCCGCCTCAGCGGCCGCCGCCGCCACCGCCACCGCCGCCACAGCGACGCCCGCCGCGTCCGCCGCCGCCGCCGCTACGACGCCGACGCCGACGACGGCGGCGACAGCGGCGGCTGCTGCGGACGGCGCAGCGGGCGGCGCGCCGGATGCGTCGGCGGTGGCGGCGCTGGTGGACGCGGTGGCGGCGGAGAAGCTGTCGGAGATCGACGCGAAGCTGGCGGCGCTGGCGGCGCTCGAGCAGCGCATCGCGGCGTCGGAGGCCGCCGTGGCGCAGCAGGCGTCGGAGGCCGCGCGGAAGCTCGACGAGCAGCTGCGGCTGATCGAGGAGACGGCGAAGAAGGCCGAGGCCGAGCGCCTGGCGCAGCAGGAGCTGCTGGCGCTCGCGGCGGGCCCCATCGCCAGCCAGCGCTCGCCCTACGCGACGATCACCGCGACGAACCTGCAGCAGAAGCAGCAGCAGCAGCAGCAGCAGCTGACGGGCGGCGGCGGCGGCCGCGGCAGCGCCATGAGCACGCTGATGCGCACGAACGGGCCGCCGACGGGCCGCTCGGCGCAGGCGGGGCACTTCCCGCCGAACGCGCCGCGCCTGACGTACGCGGGGCAGGAGTGGGTGCAGCTGTGGGACTACGACGAGAACGCGTACTACTGGTGGTGCGCCGCGACGCAGACGGCGCAGTGGGAGCAGCCGGGCATCGACCCCGCCTACTTCTACAACGGATACGGATACGGCTACGGCGCCGTCGGTGCCGGTGCCGCCACCGACGCCGCCGGTGTCGCCGCCGGTGTCGCGGCCGCCGCGACGGACGCGGCCACCGACGACGCCGCCAGCGTCGCGTATTCGGAGTCGTCGGCGGGCGCGATGACGGACGTGTCGATGGACCACGAGGCGAGCACCTACTTCGACGACGTCGACTACGCGGCGGCGGCGGCGCAGGGCTGGAACGAGTACTGGGACGAGTCGGCGCAGGCGAAGTACTGGTACAACCACGGCACCGGCGAGGCCTCCTGGACGCTGCCCGAGAGTCTCCAGACGCGCCCCGCCACCACTGCAGCGGCGCCCGTCTCCGCGCGGGCCGCGATGCAGACGACTGGCGGCGGCGGCGCAGCGGCGGGGACCGGAGCGGCGGGGGCCGCGGCGGCGAACGCGACGAACACGAACAGCGGCTGGGTCTCGTACCTGGACGAGGACACGGGGCAGCTCTACTGGCACAACGTGCACACCGGCGAGGTGCGCTGGGACGTCTGAGCGGCCGTCGGAGCGATGCGCCGGGCGCTGGGCCGTCGGCGTGTGTCCGTGCGGCCTGGGCTGCGTATGTACAAAGAATCGAATAGACTGTGTGGTGCTGTGTGTGAATCGTTGAGATATTAAGTACGTTTCTTTCATCGATCGGCGAGTCGCCGAGCGCCGCCGCTTCCGCCGCCAGCGACCAACAGCGACCAACAGCGACCAACAGCGACTACCAGCGACTAACAGCGACCAGCGACGACCAGCAACGTCGCATGGCGAACACCGACGACGTCAACGGGTCACCGGTCACGACGACGGCGACGGCGGCGGGGTCGGGGCCGCGCGGCGCGCGACGCAGACGACGAGCAGCGGCAGCCAGGTCGCCACCATCGCCGCGAGGACGGCGGCGAGGAGGACGCCGTTCTGCAGCACGGTACCCGCCGTGTACGCGGCGGCCGCCATCGCCCCGCCGCGGCGCCCCGCCGGCGACTGCGACGCGCCGCG
>SMOI01000252.1:19461-37705 GCA_008000375.1 Poteriospumella lacustris
CCGATCAGATCTCCAAGGCCTCGAGGCAGAGCTGCGTCAGGGCGACCATGTACACGTTGGCCGGCTGCGACTGCAAATACCGCTGCAGGATTAACGGCAAGCCGGTCTCCACGAGGACGTATTTGCAGAGATACGATTTGCTCGCGACATGCTCCACCAACAGCAGAATCTGCTCGAAGGTCTCGGCGTGCGACAGATGCGTCTCGGCGGAGGACATGAGGATGTCCGCGAGGGTCACATACGTCACTGCGGCGCTGTTCGCCCCCGAGGCCGCCGCGTTCTTCGCGAGGACCTTCTGCGCGTTCTTCATCATCGATTGCTTCTGTTTCTCCATCATCTGGCCCTCGGTCGCATTCGCCGAGACGGTCGCCGTGTACGACGTGGCGGTGGTGTCGCTGCCGACGCTGCCGTGGTCGCCCGCCTTGTCCTTCTTCTCGTCTTTCTTCTCCTCGGCGCTGGGCGCGAACGGCGACGCGTGGGCGGTGTGTTCGAGCAGCGTCTTGGGCACGAGGGGGTTGGGCAGATGCTTGAAGAGCTTCACGGGTGTGTAGTGGTCGACGGAGAAGGTCGTCGACAGCGTCGACTTGAACGTGGAGGCGCTCTGCAGCTGGTCCAAGTCGGACGCGGACGTCGTCGACATCGACGACTGCGGTCCGTCGTGGGCCGCCTTCTTCGCGCCGGATGACGGGCCGCCTGTGGGTGGCTTCCCGGTGGCTCGTTTGGGTGGCGCCTTGTTGTGTTTGGACGGAGGCGGGAGGCCGTGGCGACTCACGGTCGTGAGCGAGTCGCCGCCGTCGACGGAGCCCTTCGCCTCAGGCGGGTCGTGGCCGCGCAGCAGACGGGCCGCGACGCCTTCGCCGTGGTCACCGTCGCCGCCGCCGCCGTCGTCGTCGTCGCCGTCCTCGGGCTCTTCCTCCTCCAAGACGCCGCCGAGACGCGTCGCTCGTGTCGCATCCGGCGCGAGGCCGCCATCTGCGGCGCCGTCGTCGTCAGCGGCGAGACTGTGGCCATCGTCGGCGCTGAAGGCGCTGAGGTCGTCGTCGCCGTTGTCCCTCGAGCCGGCGTCCAGCGTGAATGACACGTTGTGCTGCGGCACTGCCGCCCCCGTGACTTCGGCAGCGCCGACGCGTTTGCCCCGAGGCGACTCTGGCCGCTGCGCTGCGAGCCGACGCTGCTGGCGTCGTCTTCGTCGTCCTCGCCGCCATCGGCAGCGGCCGCCTTGAAGGTCGGCTTCGCGATGGGGCTCGATGGAAGCGTCTCGACGAGCAGCGCCATCGCCTCCTTCGCCGCGGCCCCTTCCAGATCGTCCTCGTCGTCGTCCTCGTCGCCTCCTTCGTCGCGGATGACCGCCAGCTTCGCCAGCGACGCAGTGAACGGCGCACACATCGACGTCAGGTTCATCGACAGCAGGTCCTCGACCTGCGTGCGCTTGACGAAGATCTCGCGAAAGAGCAGCCGCAGCGTGATGCAGCACATGCGCGTCATGGCCAGCGACTGTTTGTGGTGCACCGCAAAGGCCGCCAGCACGCGCTGCGTCATGACCAGCAGTTCCTCGCGCAGCAGCTCTTCGGGGAACCGCTGCACGGCGTCGCGGTAGACCTGCATGTTCGCCTTGATCTCCATGTTCGGCGACAAGTACGCGCCTCCCAGCGGGTCGTTGGTGGCTCCGCCCTTCGCAGCGGCGGTAAGAACGCTGCCGGGGGCAGCCGCGCGGCCGTTGGGCGCCACCGGGGTGATGGCTTCGAGCGTGGCCTTCGCCAGCGCTTCGCGAATGGGATCTGCCGCGGTGCTGATCTGGAAGTGGTACATCGGCAACGCGGTGGCGAAGAGCAGCTTCGCGAAGGCCAGCTGCACGAAGATGGCGGACAGGCGGTGGTAGCACACGTGGTGGATCGACTGCACGAGCGCCCACGCGAGGCGATGGGCCAGCGCCTGTGGGTACTGCGGGTGCTGCTGGTAGAAGAGCGTCGTGGCATCGGTGGCCTGCACGATGATGTCGTCGACGTGCTGCAGGTAGCACGTGTCTCGCGGTACGAGCGAGCCGACGTGTCCCGGTCGACCGAGGATGACCAGGCTGCGCTGGATCGCTCGGAACGCCAACGGCAACACAGCCGACTCCCAGGCCGACATCAGCGACGACGGAGAGTGTCGCTGGGCCTCCAGTTCGTCGGGGGCGACGGTGGCCTCGGCGGAGGGCTTCCCTTGTTGGCTCTTGCGAATGTTGAGTTTCTTGCGCAGCTGCGCAGAGATGGGGATGGGGAACGACGCGCGCAGGGACGGCAGCACTTGCGAGACGACCGTGTGGCAGTAGATGGCGCAGCGCAGCAGGTCCGGTAGGATTGACGTGTGCAGCAAGCTCCGTCGACCGGTGCCAAGGACAAAGGGCCGATGCGACGGGTGGAAGAACATGTGCGAGGCCTTTGCGGGGGCCGCGGACAACGCGTGAGAGCGAGTGAGCGAGCGCTGGCCACCCTTGGCCGAGCGCGCTCGTCCCAGTGACTTCTTCCGACCCGACGAGGATGGGGGTTTGCTGGATGCGGGCGACGGGAGCACTGCTGCGTCGGAGAGCTCGGACGGGGCCGAGCGGCGGTGGATGCCGCCATGACGACAGAGCAGACAGATGACGTCGTGGAACAAGTGGAACTGGTTGAAGGCGAAGGCGGCGGCGGGGGCGGGCACTTCCTCTTTGACGTCCTTCTTGCCTACGAGATTGACCTTCTTCTGCTCGGCGGTGTCAGCGACGGTGTACGAGGTGGCCGGGGGAGCCGACGGGTCGTAGACGGCGTTGAGCACGTGCTCGATCAGAATCGACTGGATCACAGCAGGCAGCTCCGGGAGATACTGCATCAAATCGAGCACATTGCGGAGACATTGCACACTGAGCGGTAGCAGCACGCGTTCTTCTAATTCGCGTTCGGCTTCACCTTCGTTCGCGACGATCGACAGACGCGTGGGACACGACAACGGACCATTCGACGGCCTCAAATGATCTGTGAACCGCACCAGCGCATGCTTCAGAATCGGCAGTAACAAACCTAGATATCGAGCATCAAGCAACTCGTAAATGTCCAAGCGTCGTTGCTTCACGCGAAATTTCGCCATGTGCTCGGTGTAGATCAAGAGGAACTGCAGGGCGTAGTACCGGAAGGCGATCGAAGGGCAAGCTTCTGGTTTTGTAGGAGGCATCGTCGCGTCCAAGTAGCGCTTGATGGTCTGTTCCCATACGAGTGGCTGGAAGTTGAGGATGTTGCGGACGGAGGCTTGACAAATGTTCATCGCCTTGTTCTCCAGTTCCCGCGCGACGTATTCAGGCGACGATTCGTCGCCGACCTCGTGAAGATCGTCTAAGATTCGCAATGTAAACTTGGCGACCTTTAATGTCCATTTCGACTTTGGATAGACCAGTCGCATTTCATATTCTTGCAGAAACCGTTGAACGAAGGTCTGTTCTTCGGCGACGGCGTCGTAATACTCGTACATTCGACTGTGAACGTCTTCTACGCTGAACAGCAGTTGCTCTTTCTCCTCTGATAGCAACTCGAGTACTTCCCGTTTTCTCGCTTGCTCTATTGCCCTCTTCGCCTTCATTTGGTTGGGATCGATTGCGTGATTCCGCAGCCGGGTGTATTCATTTTGAAGGTGGGACACTACTTCCTTCAGACGAGGATAGCCGACGTGCGTCCGCACGGCCAGCTTATTTTCTTGGATGTTAAACCCATGATTATCGATGCCGATCATCGTCAATCGATGCCGATGTGATACTCTCCTGAAGTCGCTGCACAAAGGTAAGCTGACGTGGATAGTGCTCAAGGAAATGAAACAAGAGAGACGACGACCACTGATTTCAGTTTCCCAACATACTTCACGGATCCCTTATATATTTAATTGGTATGAAGCATGTAGAAAATCTCGTAGCGCTCGGAACAAAGGTTGACCTAAGCCATAATTGATACATAAGCGGTTTATGTAGTCGCAAGCTCTCCAACATGGAACTTGGAACAGATGCGGTGAGCTGTTCTGTGCACCAAAATATGTAACGGTCAAGAGCGACCTCACCGCCGAACATATAGCAGGTACTCAAGTTGCATTAGTATTTCGTGTTGGAGCTGGCATTAGAATTACAGTGTAACTATTGGCCTCAAAGTATACTTGCAAGACCGATGCTCTAAGTGCGATGAAATGATGGGAACTCTCTTCGCCATTATCGCGTGTATTGAACACACAGCAATTGACTGTTTTTGACTCGGTTAAACTTATCAATTCACACTTATGATGCAATAAATGAGATGCTTAAAACCCAGTACTGTGTCATATACGCAAACTCTAAGTTAAGTAGTCATTTCACAGGGAAGTACTGGCAGAGATGAGAGATCGTCCATTGGACAAATCGAGGCAGATGCTGTTCATAGTAGCAGCGGAGACGAAACATCGGAGAATAAAAATCATAGATGATTTTGAAAAATCATTGAAAGAATAGATTTTGACTAGTTTTGGATATGAGCAGCGAAGACATCGAGATAAGACCGGCGGCAGTAGCGGTTGGCGATGGCCTCTGCACCCTGCATGGAGACGCCGATCAGATTCGGTAGAGCCGCGGGATCAGAGGTAAGAGAGCTTCCAAGTGCTGCGTTGAAGGCGCTTGAAGCTAAGGAAAAGTATTTTTCTTCTGCCGCGTGAACAATAGCCAATGAATGCAAAATACGGTAGGTCTTAGCGCCATCGTCTTGCTCTGCTTTCTTGATATCGATGGAGAGCGTAGTTCTACCGATCTCCAAAGTTAGCTGACAGTCGAAGTCAGACATTCCTGCAGTTTCAAAAGTAATGTCTTCCAATCGATGATTGCGATAATCGAGTCTGCGCACAGTTCTTTTGCGCCCGGCCGCCGCTTCGCCAAAGACGACAGTGAGACCACAATCGGTGAAAAGGTACTCGCCCTTCGTGCACTTCAACAGGATCTGCGGGCGCTCATCAGGCAGAAGATACATCAAATACTCCGATTTCGTCGGGATTTCAGCACCAAAATGGACACTGCAGTTGTCCGCGGAACCAATACCTTCGGCCAGAACTTTAGACGCGCCACTGAACATGATCTATACCTTCGGCTTCTCAGCAATGACTTATGTAAATCACTTCTGTTGTGGTCTTCCCTATCGTAGGATTGACTTCGACGGGCTCAGAATAAAAAGTCGTTGTTGAGCCTGCTGCTTCTCCTCTGTAACGGTCGGCAGTTTCACCGCTCGTGATGTGACAGTTGCGGGTTGTTGTTGTTGTTGTTGTTGTTGTTTGGCGATACCAGATAGTGATTGATATATACATAGACAAAGAGCAAGCGACCGGCAAATAGGCCACCAAATTGCGATCTGCACGCTTGGGCAATACCGCTGAGCTGTTTTGCTTATTCGATTTTCCCGAATCTTTATTGAGCATTCAAGGAAAATCGAAGGCACGAGTATCATTCGACTCATGGTGGCAACATCCGATCACCTGCCGACCTTTACCGCTTCACCATCGAAGCGCACTTCGTGCTGCTCAAAGCCTCTTATTTTATCCACAGGGGTAATCCTTTTGATCGGATTGTTCTTCACGTTGTTGTCAGTTCTGTCGGGTGAATCGCTGCCCGAAGAAAGACTGATGTCATCACCCGATTACAACGTCGTCAGCAATCCCATTCCTGGGGGCTTTCACTTCACTATTGAAAGCGGTCGTGAATCTCTAAATTATCGCAGTTTTCTCCAGGCATTAGCGGATGGAGACATCGCATTGATCAACGTTATGAGCACTGTGATGAGGCATCACAGCCCAACAAAGCGGTTCAGCGCAGTTTTCTGGGAATGCCATCCTGTAACGGCAAACTCACTGGAAACTACTCCGATACAGTTTGTTTTGCTCGATGCACCTGCCCTAGCAACAAGGATGAATGACATTTCCGCCTTTCAAGAGCAATTTCAGCGCATCGAGCACAGCAGCATCAATGGTGTCATTTCATTCACAAATTTGGGAAAAGATGCGGTGTTGGTAGTTCCAGCACCCTCTGAAGATGTAGACACAAGGCCAGGCTATCCGCAGTACATGACACACATGGCTTCTTTCCATGACGGTGCGAGTGAGTCGCACGTCTACAATCTCTGGAAGACCATCGGTAGCACGTTCCTCGATGTATTGCGGCAAGAACCCGACAAGAACAAGAAATTCTGGCTTTCCACTAGTGGACTGGGCGTGTCTTGGCTTCATATCCGCATCGATACGAAGCCGAAATACTACAACTATGTGGAGTATAAAGTCGCGTGAGCGATGCTGTTGCGGACATTTGTAAATAGTTAACGCCGTAGAGCTGATCCCTCAACCATCGCATACATATATAATTAATGGATTAGAACTACTACACAATATAAACAGGTAGTTCTCTGAGAATTATGAGGAAAATGTCGTGTAGAAAGGGTACGATGCGATGCGTTTATTTGGAGTCTTTTCCCTCCGCCTTGGCACTCTTTGCGTCGTCGTCGCGGCCCGACTTTCCCTCGCTCTTGCTCTCAGCTTGATCATCCCAGCCCAATTGCTGAGCTCGTTGCTTCTTAGCAGCACGAACCATCACCTTGTAGAAACTGGGGTAGTCCGTACAGGCAATTAGATAGTCCACGAAGTGCAGCAGCTTCTTGTCCTTGATTTCCGGATCATCCTTGACAGCTGCGAGCTCGCGATAGAACTCAGTCACAGACACATCCAAAGAGCGGATATAATCAGACAATTCGCCTTCATACATGCGCAAGTACTCCTGGTACAAGGCGTAGTACTGCAGGTTTTGCTCTCCTTCCAATTGGGCGGGAGCGTCAATGAAAATGTCAGCGTTGCGCGCATAGAAGTCTCGGAAAACATCTAAGGACACGTCAAAGCCAAAGTGTTGTCAGATTGATGCCAAAAAGGATTAATCGTTGAGGAGACTTACTCATGAAATTTTTGCTCCAGCAGTGACGAGCGGCTTCTTCCACAATAGGGTACTTGCTCGGCATTTTCAGACACAAATAAAAGGGTTAACTCAGAAAGGAAGTAATCAAGTCACGGATATCGATGTGCGAAGACATTGCCGGCTCCGCCAAGTCGTTCAATACGCCTGAAGATAGCCGATGTTGTTAGGCGACGTTTTGCCTCCATCGGAGTCATCGTCGTCACCACGAGCGCGTCACCGCTGCTGTTCTGGAACACCGAGCACTGCCCCGCACAAAAGCGGAAACCCGCAAAGCCTTTCCCAGTTGGTGGAGATGCAGAGAAACGAAACGGCTGACGAGTCGGGGAGGAGGCTCATTCATCGACGAGTCACACCAAGGGTCCGATCAACTCTTTTCAGCCCACATCTTCGGCATTCGAAGCGCAGCAACACTTGTATCTTGTATCGCCTTCAGGCTGACGGCCTCATTGTGTACTTGTCTCGCATCAAAGTGCCCTGGCAATATTTGCACTGACGGCACTGCAACATGAGTGATGACGAAGTTAGCGACGATGAAGTGCTCGCCACCGAGAATGATGAAAACCAAGAAGACATGGTTCCGGAGTTGAAGTCCGCAGGCAGCTTTGATCTGGAAGATTCAATGGATGAATTTGATGAGGAAGAGGAGGAGGAAGAGGAGGAAGATGGCGAAGACATCGATCGGCAAGGGTCGATCGACCTGACCGAGGACTCGGGGACGCTCACCGCTCAAAACCAAAACAACATATCTACAACGTTCACCGAAAACACCGACGACAAGTCGAAGTTTCAGCAGTCGTGTTTCGATACGATGAGAGCCCTGCGAGTGGCGACATCGAAGAGCATCAATCAGGAATGGGCAAAGAAAGCGCTCGACCTCGTCTATGAGAATTGCAAAGCTCGCTTTCACGCAAAAGAGCGACTGGGGTCAAGCGGAGCATCTGAATATCTGCATTTCTTATTCAAACGGTGGCGCAGTGAAACCGAACTCTTGATTCGCGCCTGTGAAGTCATCAGCGAGTACGTTCTCAACGAGACGGAGAACAAGATCCTCATGGGCGTCCAGGGCATCGGGCGGGAGATTGTCTTCGCTCTGGACGAGCATCGCCGTCACTGGCCAGCCATTCATGCGCTGGCCACACTGGTGATCAACCTCTGCAACTCGAAGCTGCCGGGGATGCTGCAGCAGAACGTCATGCGCGTCGCGAAGCGCGAACTCGAGACCAAAGTGGACGTCCTCACGGCATCGAGAGATGCCCGAGACGCCAGTATTTTCGAGCAAACGCGTATCTCGCTGGCTCTAGTGGATGGCGACGTGTTGGACATCGCCATCGCGTCGTCGGAGGAAAAAGCCAGCCGCAGCGACAGCCGCGATGCCTTCGAGGGACTCGGCGACGCCCACGCGGTGGGTACCTTGTGCGTCTTGCAGGAGGACCAATGGCTGCTCGACAATCGCGAGCAGTTCGGCCGCATGGGCATCTGCCACATCCTGACGCACATCGTGTCGCGGCTCTGCGATTACCAAAGCGCCCACTCGCAGCAGCCGGCCGTGCACCAGATGCTCATGGGTTCGGGACGCCGACCGACGCTCGGCGGGCCGGCCAGTTCGTCGACAGGCACACCCCGGCACCGCTTGCTGCGGAGCTCGTTGGGTGGCAATGCCGAAGTGACCGCCGCGATCGCCGCGTCCGCCTCGCACCCGCTTCTGCCGTCGATGGCGAGCAGTTTCGCCCAGTCCAGTAGCAGCCATCGCGCCACACCTGTGACCGCGGCCTCCACCGACGACAACAGCCGACACTCCTTCCTGCCCATCATTGCTACGCCTGGCGCCGTTGCTGCCGCCGCATCCGCAGCAGGTGCGCTGCACGACGACGCGATCACCGACACAGACGCCGCCGCCGCCGCTGCGATGTCCTCGTCGGCGTCCACGCCGACCGGCAGCCAGCACGGCACACGTCCGTCGTCGGCGATCCCTGCCGCAGAGCCGCAGGCGGCGCCATCGCTGAGTCACCTGCCCGCCGAGATGGCCGAGTCGCTGCGACTGCAGCTGCCGCCGATCGTGACGGCCTCCAGCGCCAACCACCTCAGCAACCCGCCCAGCAAGGGCACAACGCCCAAAGCAATGAGCGCCATGAACTCCGCGCGCTTCGACCCACCGCTGGCGCACATCGCCATCGTCAACAGCGCGCGCAGTGCCCACAACTCGCGCCCCGCCTCCGCCAACTCCACCACCAGCAACGGCGGCAGCCACGTCGGCCTCCGCAACCCCAGTCACCCCTCCGCCGGCCAGCAAGCCGCACACCACATCCTCAACCACGCCCACACCGCCAATAGCCACGCCCACGGCGTCAACAGCGCTCGGGGTCACAGTCACGGCGGCCACGGCCACAGCAGTCGCGCGTCGCACGCGCACGCGACACCGCATCAAGCGCTGCAGCAGATGCTGTACACCAATCACGACTGGCCAATCGACGACCTCATCGCCACGTTGATGCGCACCGTCGCGGTGCTGGCCGACTTCGAGTGCAACGCGAAACGGTTCGGCGAGGAGGGTCTGTGTGTGTACGTCACGCACCTGCTCATCGACAAGAGCGCCACGTCCGCCGCATCGGTCCAGTCCGCACGCAGCAGCGTCGTGGTCAATCAGAACGGGACGTTGTCCACCCCACGCGGCCAAGCGGTAGGGCCTCGCACCGCGGCGCATTTCCTCAAGACGAACGGGCTGCTCTGGGCGATGATCGTGCTCTGCGCCGACAGCAGCATCGGCAACAAGCAGCGCTTCGGACAGGCCGGGGCGACGTTCCTGCTGATCGACCGGCTCCACGAAGTGATGCGCAACGTGGACGTCTACCGCAAGGACACCGACTCGCGGCGGTACGTGGAGTACCTCAGCTGGGCGCTGCTGAACCTGGTGATGGACTGTCCGCTGAACTGCGAACTGGTGAAGCAGATCACCTACGCCGACGTCGTGCTCGACCACCTCCTCACGATGGAGGTCGAGGTGCTCGTGCCCGCGGGGCAGGACTCGTCTCGGCCGGGGACGCACAAGCATCCGTCGCAGCGGCCGACGACCAAGGCGCAGGCGAAGGAGATCCTCCGCGCGAGCTTTGCCGCCCAGCAGCAGCAGCAACAGGGCGCTCTGGCCTCGGCGATCTCGACCGCGGCCACCGCCGGAGGCGGGCGGAAAACCTTCATCGCGGGCATGACCGCTGCGCCCGCATCGGCCGCGCATCACCACCAGGGGCCAATGGTCGCGCAAAAGGAGTTCGCCATGACCGCGGGCACGCGGCAGAAGCTGGGCAAAGTGAAGGAGATCGTCTACTGCGTCATGTGACGCGTCCCGTCGTCTGTATTTCTGTACATAGAGTTCTCGTTGATTGACGTGGCCGGCGCCTTCCTTAGCGCGCGCCGGTCCAGTAACGAGTCGTTTTTAAGTCGCCGGAGGCGTCGCGCCAGAGAGTTGTCTCCGGACGCGCACGCACTGCCCACCCACCTGCACACGTCGCTTCACTTCGCTCTGATGGGTGTATTTACAATAGACGTGTGGGAGCAGATGCTCATCGGTCTACACTCGAGAAGACCAGCGTCGATGGCGATCGAAGACTCGCGCCACCAGAGCTCGTGTTGGTGCTGGAGCTGGAGCCGGTGCTGGCCGCCTCGCCGAGGCCCCCGCCGCCATTGCCACTGCTGCCGCTGCCGGAGAGAAGACCTGACAAGGACAGTGCTTTCTCCTTCTCCAGCGCCTTCTCTTGCTGCGAGATCACCTCCCACTCGATCCGGTAGATGTTCCACAGCGCGCGACGAAAGACCTCGCCGACCTCGATGACCAAGACGATGATCGACGAGTGCAGGTGGTCGGCGCCCGGCAGCCGATTGACGAGCCACGAGAACCGCAGGACGAAGTTCACGGCCACGAGCAGCACGTACGAAATCAGCGGCAAATACAGGCGCTGGCGCCGCAGGACGCGGCCGTCGCGGGTGAAGGTCAGCAGGCCCCAGTCCATGATCACGTCCCACTGCAGCACACACAACCGTCAGCACACCGCCCGCAGCACAACGCGGCAATGCAACACTGCAACGTACCAAGAAGGAATACAGCGAATTGATCACGGCCGCGGCCGTAATGAGCTGCGGCATCTGCGGGTGCGTGTAGCCCAAACTGGCGGCGGCGGTGAGCCAGATGGGCGGGAACGACGACATGTACTTGAGGATGTTCAGCATCACGGGGATCTTCGCGATGGTGTCCGGGCATGATTCCAACTGAATCGTGCATTGCCGCACACGAATCCTGTGAATGCAACCGATGGCGTGTAAGACGGCAGAGACGTGGGGCAGACAGCCAGCGAGGCAGGGCGCTTACCAGAAGGGGATGCTGGCGAAGAGAGCGACGATAATCATCGCGGAATCATGGTAAACAATCACGTCTTGTCGTTGGAAGGCTGCGTAGATCACAACGGCTGTGGTGCCAAAGTCCTTGAGCAGTTTGGAGACGGAGCAAAGCGCATCGGCCAAGAGCACTTCGGGAAACGTGATCGTGTGGCCTGGCAGCAGGACCATACGAAACAGCCGATAGAACGCGCGCTGATGCTCTGCACCAAATGACCACGGCAGGAAATGAGCGGCAAATAGCGTGGTATAGAAGAACATGATGCCTGTTTCGATGCTGAAGCCGAAGCCCGAGATGGACACCGTCATGATGATCGAATACAGCGCGATCAAAATGCCGCACACACCCAAGACGAACGAAATACTGACTGTAATCACAGCGGAAAACAACGTCAGGTCCTCATCCGTAGGGAGAGAGGTGGGACACGGGGAGCTTACTTTGTTTGACGTTCAGAACGAACGTGTACGGCATCCGCAATTTGTCCAGCAACCACACGTTGACCGCCCACAGAGCGATGAACGTCACCACTATGAGAGGAACACTACAGGAACACATACATATCATCAATATCGTCAACAGTCACAGCGGAGGCTCTTGATCAGATCATACCGCAGCATCGCCGGCTCGATGGAATCCTTCGCCCACAGGGCCACTTTCCATTGTGGCGGTCGCACAATAGCGGGAGACATTCCTACACGTCGTGTTCTATTCTACTCATAGAATACACCCGTGTCTCCTCGGATGCGGACAAGCCGGTATTGGACTCTGACGTGACCCGAACGACTTGTCTCTCGTTCTCATCGTTGGCGATGCCGCCGCCGCCGAGATGGCGCCGTCCGCGACGATGATCATCGCAACTGTCAGTGACTCCTGTACAAAACCAACCCATAAGTAAGTCATTTTTGTCGTTTATTTACGGTTACGAAAATGTACCCGACCTTTAGACTCGATGCTTTCTGGCCGTGTCCATGTTATATGTACAACGGTGATGACGTAAAAGACCCCTTCCGGCTACACTTGCAATCGAGAATCGTTTCTACAGGCCTTTCCATCTATTTTTGTTATTGTTGTTGCCATTGCCTCCACCAGCGGTCGTTGGAGGCCCATCGCCCCATCCCGGAGGCATAAAACGTGGATCTCGAGGCCGCCCTTTGCTGCTGGCTTCCCGCTCTGATTGCTGAAGAAGAGTTCAGTATGAAGATAAGGGAGGCTGTTAGGTCAAACGAAAAGGAAATGAGATGCAGTACCTTGTTGCGCAATGCCTCCCGTGCCTCCTCGTCAGGGTCTGAATCGATGCGCAGCGTACGAACACACATTACGACACGGTCACTCGCTAAAACAGACAACATCGAGAACCCCACCTTTAGGTTTGACTGGCTCGATGTATCCCCTACTCGCTGGACCGCCACGAACTTGACGGGCTTCACTGAAATGCCCGAAGTTGATAACATCGTTGTCGGCTTCGCGGTTTCGCATGATCTTGATGGGCTGCGGAGGGATGAGCACCGCATCTACAAGTCCATACTGCACCGCTTCCGGTGCAGTAAGGTAGAAATCTCGTTGAGTGTCCTTCACCATTCGGTCTTGATCGACTTTGCACAGCCGCGCCAACGCCGCAATGCCGCGCTGATTGTCCTTCATCACGTCCTTCACTTGCACGAGGATCTCCGCCGTCTGGCCATGCACTCCATCGTCCATACCTGCGCGACCGACTAAAAACCGTGCATTTGGGGTGACCAATCGTTTCGACGGAGTGCCCGCCGCAACCAACAGGCAGCCCAGTCCCACCGTTAAGCCCATGTTTATCGTCTCTACGGGGCAAGACAGAGACCGAAGGACGTCGAATATTGCCAGTGTCGGCTTTGCCATAGCTCCTGGTACGTTGAAATACATGCGAATCGGCTCCGAGGGGCTCTTTCCTCCGAGATACAGCAAGGATGAGATCAGCTGGTTCGCCGCCTCGTCGTCGATGTATCGCGACACGAATAGCGTTCGCTCTCGGCCCAGCGCATTATAAATGTCCATCCACATGTAGTCTCGTCGCTGTTGGTCAATGTAATAAGGAACCATAGGAACTTGGCCTGCGGCGTTCAAAGTTGTTCGTGATGTGAGTCGTGGCGACGAGCGGGCCGTGAAGGCTTCCACCGGGCCCCAGAATTGAGAAACCACGAAGCACAGAAAGAAAAGCGACCCGATCATTGTCTCCATCGTTTCATTGGCTTCCTTTGGTTTGAAGTGTACACTGTCATTCAGCTTCGCCGACATAACGAGAATCATCCAAGATCACGGACCAGCTCCGAGCGCACTCTAAAGTTGAAACGCTCCGAAGTGATCGGAGCCCGCGTGCCGTGCGCGTTCCGCGGGTGATCTCCTCGCAACGAATCAATATTTATCGGAGAAGGAGCGTTCGATTACAGGTACTCTCGCGGTGTTGTATGCGCTTTGGGAGAATACCACACACTGGACGTAGGTTAGTGAGCAAAAACAGCATAGGAAGCGACGGGGAACGAAGACGTCGTGGTGTCGTAGGAAGGGCATCAATGACAACGAATGTGATGGAATCAGACAACAACGAACGGTCAGACGGCAGAAGAGCGACCGGACAGACTCACGGCGCAAGCAATGAGCAATGACTCCACCGCAGGGGTTGGGAACCCGGCGCCGTTACACTGGCCGCGCACAGCACAGCATACACGAGACACAGGCCACCTAACCCGCGAGCGGCGAGTGCAGACAGCGATCGGACAGACGAGCATCACAACGGCACTGAACATAGGAACGGTGAACACAGATGACGAACGAAAGAAAACTGGAAACCCCGCGAACAGGGAACGGTGACGGACACGTAAAACACTCGAGCGAGGACCACAACGACCGATGAACGTGCGGACCGATAGACGGAAATGCATTCGACTCGTTGTGGCCGCCGCGCACAATAACCAATAAACTGCAGATTCGCAAAGAGATGCGCATGCAGACGAATCAAAGAGATGAAATCAAAGCGAAAGAGAGAAAACCAAGTGTGCAATGAACTCCAACGGCCCGGGACCCACGAGGGGCTCGGCGAATAAGCACGACGCACACGATGCACCAGCAAAACAGATGGATCTCCGATGGGGATGGGGGAGGGCTCGCCCGGCCAGGACCAGGCCAACCGGCACCATCAGAGACCGCGGTGAAGAAAACGAAACAAACGACAAACGAACGGACGAGCGAAGCCATCGACGGCGAATGGGGGTAGACGGGCGCCCGCCGGTACGTCAACCGCGGCCGAGGCCCGGCACGACCCCGACCGCTGGGTTGTCGTCACTCGATGCTGACACGGAGATGACCATTTCTCCGTCGCTGGTGCCGTCGCCATCGCCGTCACCGTCGTCGGAGATCGACCACGAGCGCGACGAGTGCGACGACCACGACCAGCTCTCGTCCTCGTCGGCGGCAGCGTCGACCAAACCGTCGGCGTGGGCAGTGCTGAAGTGAGAAGACGACGAGCTGCGCGAGAGGGACAGCGACAGTGCGAAGGACAGCGACCGCGACAGTGACAGCGACGCCGAGGACACCGAGGACACTGCCACCGGCTTTTGCGAAGGCACCGCAACCGACGGCTCGCGGTCGCTGGGGACTTCTTCCGTCCGCGAACAAGGCACATCGCCCACCGCAGGCAGTTGGCAGGCATCCGGCGCCGTGGGTCGACGCTCCCGCAGCCACTGCCGCAGGTACCAGGCCGCCAGCGCCACCACCAGCACCGCCACCAGCACCAGGATCAGCACCGGCGTCGAGTACCACAGGTAGATGATCGACGACAGCAGCAGCGACGCGCAGAACGCCGAGAACACCTCGTGCAGCTCCAGCGGCAGCGCCGCGAAGAACCTCAGCGCCCACGACCACCGCGACCCGCGCTGCCGCTGCCGTCGCCGCTGCCACATCGCCTGCAGCTGCGCGCGGCGCCGCCGCTGCTGTCGGTAGAACTGCCGCACCAGCCGACAGTGCATCGACCGCCGCCGCGCCGTCGCCGCCACTCGCGGGTCGCTCAGCAGCAGCAGCGGCACCGACACCGCCGCCGCCTCCTCCACCGCCTCTGACCCCGCCGGCTCGTCGCCGTCCGCGGTGCCCGGCCGCACCAACACCACCGGCGCGGCCTCGCCCTCCTCCTCCTTCTCCTCCGCCGCCGACCCCGCCGCACGCCCGCGGCGCACGAACGCCACCACCTGTCCGCGCACCTGCGCCACCTCCGCGTGCACCAGACTCGGCAGCGCCAGCTCGCGCCACAGCACGCTCAGCGTCTCCACGAACAGCATGTCCGACAGAAAGCTCAGCGCGTACAGCTGCAGGAACCGCTGCTGCCACGACGCGCCCTTCGTGTTGCCCTTCAGCATGATGTAGTACACCGCGCCCACGTTCAGCATCACCAGCAGCGCCGCGCTCGCCAGCCGCAGCCACCGCGACGCGCAGCGCAGCGGTCGCATGTCGCGCTCGACGTACGCCCACAGCAGCCGCGCCGCCGACGGCGACGCCTGCGTGCGCAGCAGGTCCAGCACCACGCCGTGCCAGCACAGCACCGCGAACGCCGCCTCGTCGTCCGCGCCGCTCTCCAGCAGCGCCGCCCGCAGCGTCCGCCACTGCTGCCGCGCCGCCGCGTCTCGCCGCAGCGCCGGCGGCACCGCCTCGCCCTCCGCCGCCCGCGACGACGGCGACTCGTCCGACGCCGCCGCCGGCCGCACCTGCTGCTCCTCCACGTCGCACGTCGACGCGTCGCGCTTCGCCGCCGCCACGTCGCCGTCGCCGTCGCCGTCGCCGCTGCCGACCGCGCGGCCGTCGTCGCACTCGCTCAGCGCCGCCTGCAGCCGCCGCAGCCCGCCGTCCACCTCGTACCGACGGAACAGCACCGGCCCCGACTCTGACGCTGCGTCTGCGTCTGTCTCCGCCGCCGCCGACCGCGCCGCCCTCGCCGCCGCCCCGCCGCCGTACACCACCAGCAGGAACGACACCAGCAGGTTGATCGGCGTGCTGGCCATCGTCGTGATCGCCAGCGCGGCGATGTCCGCCAGCATCGAGTGGTTGTCCGTGTTGAACGCGCAGTGCGCCTTCGCCGTCGCGCCGCTCAGGTCGATGCGCTGCAGCACGGCGCCGCTCTGCACCTCCACCAGCGCCCCCGCCGACACCTGCGCCACGCTGCTCCACCGACAGAACGTCTGCCGCGGGTCCAGCAGCGACTGCCGACTCTCGCACGTCTGCCGCGTCGACAGCAGCTCGCACGACCCGTCGTCCGACGGGTACTGGATGTCGTACAGCAGCGCCAGCAGGAACAGCGACATCGTCATCGACGTCAGCAGCTGCACCGTGTCCGGCACGAACGACCGCTCCGCGTCGTCGTCGTCGCAGTCGTCCGCCTCGTCGTCGCCGCCGCCCGGCCGCCGCGCCGGAGACGCGAAGAACGCCGTGCGCACCAGCTTCACCAGCAGCTGCCGCTGCAGACTCAGCCACAGCCGCTGCAGCACCGACTGCCGCCGAAACACCTCCGGCAGCAGCCGCGCCACGAACGACTCGAAGCACTGCGCGAACCGACCCGCCTCGCCGCCCGCCTTCTCGCCGCCGCCGCCGCCGTCGCCCGCCGACAGCGCCGCCACCTTCGCCACCGCGCGCCTCGACGCCTGCCGCCGACGCCGCTGGTAGTGCGCGCCCACCAGCACGATCGCCGCCGCCCACAGGCCGCCGAACGCGATGAACAGCAGCGACGACTGCTCCGCGATGTCCGCCGTCAGCGAGGCCGACGCCACCGAGAACGCCCCCGCGATCGTGCCCGACGAGTACTGCACCGTGATCGCCAGACTCACCGCCGCGCCGCTGCCCAGCGCCGAGCCGTTCTGCGCCGCCGACCCGCCGCACCTGCAGCTCACCACGTTGTTCACCACCGCACCCACCTGGCAGTAGCGGTTGCTCTGCACCGACCGCGTCGACAGGTCCACGATGCTGCACTGCTGCTCCGGCACCGGACACCGCCGACTCAGCACGGCGTCGGCGAGCCCCGAGCACGTCAGGTTGAAGTAGATCTTCGCCGCCGCGCACAGAAACGACACCGCCTCCACGCGGCCCTTCGTGCAGTTGTGGCGGAACACCTGCACGTTCACCGCCGCCGACGACCCCACCGAGCTCGCCAGGTTCGCCACGAACACCGGCAGCGTCGCCGTGCTCGACCCGTTGCTCACCGCCACCACCGTCAGACTCACCACGTCCGAGTAGATCGCCGTCGTGCTCGACCCGCTGCCGCCGCCACCGCCGCCGCTGCTGGCGTTGCCGCCGCCCGTCCACAGCTGCTGGTTGTACACCACCACGCTCGCCACGATGGGACTGCCGCCCGTCGCCACGCCGATCGACACACTGTTGTTCGACGACGCCAGGTCCGGCACCGTCACGAACGCTAAGCCGCCGCCCGTCGAGCCGCTGCTGCTGTTGCCCGTCGGCGCCGTGATCACCGCCAGCACCACGTTCACGTTGTCCGTCACGATGCTCAGCGTCTGCACCGACGACCCCGTCGTTGATGACGAGGTGATCTGCGCCACGTTCGCTGCCAGCGCCGCCAGCGCCGCGTCCGTCACCGCCGTCGCGTAGCTCACCGCCGCACTGCCGCTGCTGCTGCTGTCACCGCTGCCGCCGCTGCCGCCCGACGAGCTGTTCGACGGCGCCTGCGTGGGCAGCACCAGAAACGCCGCCAGCGCCGACGTCGGACTCACGGTCGGCGTCACCGACGGTCGCGCCGACGCGGTCGTCGGTCGCTGCGACACCGCCGACCGAACGGGCAGCCTCGAGGGCCAGCCGACGGGCTGCTGCGAGGGCTGCGAGGACGGCTGTCGCGAGGGCTGTGCGGTCGGGACCGCCGAAGGCTGTTGTGACGGCTG